>CM059789.1:66635879-66695879 GCA_030435695.1 Brachymystax lenok tsinlingensis
AATGCTGACTGACAAGCCCTTAACCAACAGGTGTAGACCTTACAGTGAAATGCTGACTGACAGCCCTTAACCAACAGGTGTAGACCTTACAGTGAAATGCTGACTGACAAGCCCTTAACCAACAGGTGTAGACCTTACAGTGAAATGCTGACTGACAGGCCCTTAACCAACAGGTGTAGACCTTACAGTGAAATGCTGACTGACAAGCCCTTAACCAACAGGTGTAGACCTTACAGTGAAATGCTGACTGACAAGCCCTTAACCAACAGGTGTAGACCTTACAGTAAAATGCTGACTGACAAGCCCTTAACCAACAGGTGTAGACCTTACAGTGAAATGCTGACTGACAAGCCCTTAACCAACAGGTGTAGACATTACAGTGAAATGCTGACTGACAGCCCTTAACCAACAGGTGTAGACCTTACAGTGAAATGCTGACTGACAGGCCCTTAACCAACAGGTGTAGACATTACAGTGAAATGCTGACTGACAGCCCTTAACCAACAGGTGTAGACATTACAGTGAAATGCTGACTGACAGGCCCTTAACCAACAGGTGTAGACCTTACAGTGAAATGCTGACTGACAAGCCCTTAACCAACAGGTGTAGACCTTACAGTGAAATGCTGACTGACAAGCCCTTAACCAACAGGTGTAGACCTTACAGTGAAATGCTGACTGACAAGCCCTTAACCAACAGGTGTAGACCTTACAGTGAAATGCTGACTGACAGCCATTAACCAACAGAGTGTAGACCTTACAGTGAAATGCTGACTGACAGGCCCTTAACCAACAGGTGTAGACCTTACAGTGAAATGCTTACTTACAAGCCCTTAACCAACAGGTGTAGACCTTACAGTGAAATGCTGACTGACAAGCCCTTACCGTGAAATGCTGACTGACAAGCCCTTAACCAACAGGTGTAGACCTTACAGTGAAATGCTGACTGACAAGCCCTTAACCAACAAGTGTAGACCTTACAGTGAAATGCTGACTGACAAGCCCTTAACCAACAGGTGTAGACCTTACAGTGAAATGCTGACTGACAGGCCCTTAACCAACAGGTGTAGACCTTACAGTGAAATGCTGACTGACAAGCCCTTAACCAACAGGTGTAGACCTTACAGTGAAATGCTGACTGACAAGCCCTTAACCAACAGGTGTAGACATTACAGTGAAATGCTGACTGACAGCCCTTAACCAACAGGTGTAGACCTTACAGTGAAATGCTGACTGACAAGCCCTTAACCAACAGGTGTAGACCTTACAGTGAAATGCTGACTGACAGGCCCTTAACCAACAGGTGTAGACCTTACAGTGAAATGCTGACTGACAAGCCCTTAACCAACAGGTGTAGACCTTACAGTGAAATGCTGACTGACAAGCCCTTAACCAACAGGTGTAGACCTTACAGTGAAATGCTGACTGACAAGCCCTTAACCAACAGGTGTAGACCTTACAGTGAAATGCTGACTGACAGGCCCTTAACCAACAGGTGTAGACCTTACAGTGAAATGCTGACTGACAAGCCCTTAACCAACAGGTGTAGACCTTACAGTGAAATGCTGACTGACAAGCCCTTAACCAACAGGTGTAGACCTTACAGTGAAATGCTGACTGACAAGCCCTTAACCAACAGGTGTAGACCTTACAGTGAAATGCTGACTGACAAGCCCTTAACCAACAGGTGTAGACCTTACAGTGAAATGCTGACTGACAGGCCCTTAACCAACAGGTGTAGACCTTACAGTGAAATGCTGACTGACAAGCCCTTAACCAACAGGTGTAGACCTTACAGTGAAATGCTGACTGACAGGCCCTTAACCAACAGGTGTATACCTTACAGTGAAATGCTGACTTACAGCCATTAACCAACAGGTGTAGACCTTACCGTGAAATGCTGACTGACAAGCCCTTAACCAACAGGTGTAGACCTTACAGTGAAATGCTGACTGACAAGCCCTTAACCAACAGGTGTAGACCTTACAGTGAAATGCTGACTGACAGGCCCTTAACCAACAGGTGTAGAACTTACAGTGAAATGCTGACTTACAGCCATTAACCAACAGGTGTAGACCTTACAGTGAAATGCTTACTTACAAGCCCTTAACCAACAGGTGTAGACCTTACAGTGAAATGCTGACTGACAAGCCCTTAACCAACAGGTGTAGACCTTACAGTGAAATGCTGACTGACAAGCCCTGTATATAGCCTCCACAGAGTCAATGTGGAGGCTATATACAGGGGGTACCGGTACAGAGTCAATGTGGAGGCTATATACAGGGGGTACCGGTACAGAGTCAATGTGGAGGCTATATACAGGGGGTACCTGCACAGAGTCAATGTGGAGGCTATATACAGGGGGTACCGGTACAGAGTCAATGTGGAGGCTATATACAGGGGGTACTGCACAGAGTCAATGTGGAGGCTATATACAGGGGTACTGCACAGAGTCAATGTGGAGATTATATACAGGGGGTACTGCACAGAGTCAATGTGGAGACTATATACAGGGGGTACCGGTACAGAGTCAATGTGGAGACTATATACAGGGGGTACTGTACAGAGTCAATGTGGAGACTATATACAGGGGGTACTGTACAGAGTCAATGTGGAGGCTATATACAGGGGGTACTGCACAGAGTCAATGTGGAGGCTATATACAGGGGGTACTGCACAGAGTCAATGTGGAGGCTATATACAGGGGGTACTGCACAGAGTCAATGTGGAGGCTATATACAGGGGGTACCGGTACAGAGTCAATGTGGAGACTATATACAGGGGGTACTGGTACAGAGTCAATGTGGAGGCTATATACAGGGGGTATTGGTACAGAGTCAATGTGGAGACTATATACAGGGGGTACTGTACAGAGTCAATGTGGAGGCTATATACAGGGGGTACTGCACAGAGTCAATGTGGAGGCTATATACAGGGGTACTGTACAGAGTCAATGTGGAGGCTATATACAGGGGGTACCTGTACAGAGTCAATGTGGAGA
Source organism: Brachymystax lenok tsinlingensis (assembly GCA_030435695.1). Taxonomy (NCBI): domain Eukaryota; kingdom Metazoa; phylum Chordata; class Actinopteri; order Salmoniformes; family Salmonidae; genus Brachymystax; species Brachymystax lenok. Next base: position 66,638,880 of record CM059789.1, read on the forward strand.
CTATATACAGGGGGTACTGGTACAGAGTCAATGTGGAGGCTATATACAGGGGGTACTGCACAGAGTCAATGTGGAGGCTATATACAGGGGGTACTGGTACAGAGTCAATGTGGAGGCTATATACAGGGGGTACTGCACAGAGTCAATGTGGAGGCTATATACAGGGGGTACTGCACAGAGTCAATGTGGAGGCTATATACAGGGGGTACCTGCACAGAGTCAATGTGGAGGCTATATACAGGGGGTACTGCACAGAGTCAATGTGGAGGCTATATACAGGGGGTACCGGTACAGAGTCAATGTGGAGTCTATATACAGGGGGTACCGGTACAGGGTCAATGTGGAGGCTATATACAGGGGGTACTGGTATAGAGTCAATGTGGAGGCTATATACAGGGGGTACTGGTACAGAGTCAATGTGGAGACTATATACAGGGGGTACCCGTACAGAGTCAATGTGCGGGGGCAGCGGTTAGTTGAGGTAATATATACATTTAGGTAGAGTTATTAAAGTGACTATGCATAGATAATAACAGAGGTGTAGAAGAGGGTGAGTAATGCAAATAGTCTGGGTGGCCATTTGACTAGATGTTCAGGAGTCTTATGGCTTGGGGGGTAGAAGCTGTTTAGAAGCCTCTTGGACCTAGACTTGGCGCTCCGGTACCGCTTGCCATGCGGTAGCAGAAAGAACAGTCTATGACTAAGGTAACTGGAGTCTTTGACAATGTTTAGGGCCTTCCTCTGGCACCGCCTGGTATAGAGGTCCTGGATGGCAGGAAGCTTGGCCCTAGTGATGTACTGGGCCGTACGCACTACCCTCTGTAGTGCCTTGCGGTCGGAGGCCGAGCAGTTGCCATACCAGGTAGTGATGCAACCAGCCAGGATGCTCTCGACCTGTCACGTCAAGGCCTTGATTATTCAACCCATCACGTCAAGGCCTTGATGTGTGCAACTTAGTGGGGAAGGTTTTATTTATTTAACCTTTATTTAACTAGGCAAGTCAGTTAAGAACAAATTCTTATTTTCAATGACAGCCTAGGAACATCGGGTAAACTGTTTTTACAGATTTTTACCTTGTCAGCTCGGGGATTTGAACTTGCAACCTTTCGGGTTACTAGTCCAACGCTCTAACCACTAGGCTAAGTCAAGTCGAGGACACCAGTGAGCTTCACATTCATGCTAGTGAAATGGACAACATCTCTAGTCAGTGGCCAGTGTTCTAACAGTGAACTAACAACAGCAACTCTTCCCCCAGATAGTGGAACAGCACACAGCTCCCTGCTCTCTTCACTCAGTCACAGATGGCAGAGAGCACCAGGTGCTGACACAAATAAACATATCTACCTAGCGCACTGTACTTTTACAGAGAGAGAGAGATGTATTCATTATTTAGTTGCTAGTTCATTCCCCAAGCCTCCATCTGTCCAGTCCCTCTCCTGTGCTTGACACTCTGTCCTCTACTCCACTCCTCCTCTCCTCTCCTACCGTCTCCCCTCCTATCCTCTCCTCTCCTCTCCTCACCTCACCTCTCCTACCCCTCCTCTCCTCTCCTACCCCTCCCCTCCTCTCCTACCCCTCCTCTCCTCTCCTCTCCTGCACTCAGCACTGTCCTCTCCTCATCCCACCTTGAGCTAATGCAGTCCACAGGACAGGAGAAACAACGTGTTATTCTAAAGAATCTAAAACAGTTATTTCCATGTACTGTCGGCAAGCTTGTGTCTTCAAACGTGTATCTCTGTGATCATATGGTCCAATTTCATAAATGCTTTATGTCAACAACCACCTTAAGATATAACAGTAAAGAAAAAACGGTTTATCAGCCTGAAGTTCGAGGTTCAGTCTCTCTGTTCTGTCATCCTGGTGATTGTCTATAATGGGCAGCCAGGTGAGTGCAGTGACAGCGCCTGACTGACCTCATGATAGTCTGTGGCACAGCTGCTCTGCTCACGTGGTTTGATGAACACTGTGTGTTACGTTAGACTGAGCAGTAATGGGGTTATAGAACATAATGCAGGTTAGAATCTGGTGAACTGTGGTTAATGCCTAGACCACTCAGTGATTATAGCTTCATCACCTGGACCCAGCAGTCTGACACAACCCATCACCTGGACCCAGCAGTCTGACACACAGCACCCTGACTAGTTTATACACCTCATCACCTGGACCCAGCAGTCTGACACACAGCACCCTGACTAGTTTATTCACCTCATCACCTGGACCCAGCAGTCTGACCCACAGCACCCTGACTAGTTTATACACCTCATCACCTGGACCCAGCAGTCTGACACACAGCACCCTGACTAGTTTATACACCTCATCACCTGGACCCAGCAGTCTGACACACAGCACCTGACTAGTTTATTCACCTCATCACCTGGACCCAGCAGTCTGACACACCTCATCACCTGGACCCAGCAGTCTGACACACAGCACCCTGACTAGTTTATTCACCTCATCACCTGGACCCAGCAGTCTGACACACAGCACCCTGACTAGTTTATACACCTCATCACCTGGACCCAGCAGTCTGGCACACAGCACCCTGACTAGTTTATTCACCTCATCACCTGGACCCAGCAGTCTGACACACAGCACCCTGACTAGTTTATTCACCTCATCACCTGGACCCAGCAGTCTGACACACAGCACCCTGACTAGTTTATACACCTCATCACCTGGACCCAGCAGTCTGACACACAGCACCCTGACTAGTTTATACACCTCATCACCTGGACCCAGCAGTCTGACACACAGCACCTGACTAGTTTATTCACCTCATCACCTGGACCCAGCAGTCTGACACACAGCACCCTGACTAGTTTATTCACCTCATCACCTGGACCCAGCAGTCTGACACACAGCACCCTGACTAGTTTATTCACCTCATCACCTGGACCCAGCAGTCTGACACACAGCACCCTGACTAGTTTATTCACCTCATCACCTGGACCCAGCAGTCTGACACACAGCACCCTGACTAGTTTATTCACCTCATCACCTGGACCCAGCAGTCTGACACACAGCACCCTGACTAGTTTATACACCTCATCAACTGGACCCAGCAGTCTGACACACAGCACCCTGACTAGTTTATTCACCTCATCACCTGGACCCAGCAGTCTGACACACCTCATCACCTGGACCCAGCAGTCTGACACACAGCACCCTGACTAGTTTATTCACCTCATCACCTGGACCCAGCAGTCTGACACACAGCACCCTGACTAGTTTATACACCTCATCACCTGGACCCAGCAGTCAAAAGTCAAAGTCACCATTATTAGTCAGTTGTACAACCGAATGCCTTCAACCTAAATGTGTCTTCGCATTTAACCCAACCTCTGAATCAGAGAGGTGCGGGGGGCTGCCTTAATCGACATCCACGTCTTCAGCGCCCGGGGAACAGTGGGTTAACTGCCTTGTTCAGGGGCAGAACGACAGATTTTTTCCTTGTCAGCTCAGGGATTCGATCTTGCAACCCTCCGGTTACAAGTCCAACGCTCTAACCACTAGGCTACCTGCCGCCCCCAGTCTGACACACAGCACCCTGACTAGTTTATTCACCTCATCACCTGGACCCAGCAGTCTGACACACAGCACCCTGACTAGTTTATACACCTCATCACCTGGACCCAGCAGTCTGACACACAGCACCCTGACTAGTTTATTCACCTCATCACCTGGACCCAGCAGTCTGACACACAGCACCCTGACTAGTTTATTCACCTCATCACCTGGACCCAGCAGTCTGACACACAGCACCCTGACTAGTTTATTCACCTCATCACCTGGACCCAGCAGTCTGACACACAGCACCCTGACTAGTTTATACACCTCATCACCTGGACCCAGCAGTCTGACACACAGCACCCTGACTAGTTTATTCACCTCATCACCTGGACCCAGCAGTCTGACACACCTCATCACCTGGACCCAGCAGTCTGACACACAGCACCCTGACTAGTTTATTCACCTCATCACCTGGACCCAGCAGTCTGACACACAGCACCCTGACTAGTTTATACACCTCATCACCTGGACCCAGCAGTCTGGCACACAGCACCCTGACTAGTTTATTCACCTCATCACCTGGACCCAGCAGTCTGACACACAGCACCCTGACTAGTTTATTCACCTCATCACCTGGACCCAGCAGTCTGACACACAGCACCCTGACTAGTTTATACACCTCATCACCTGGACCCAGCAGTCTGACACACAGCACCCTGACTAGTTTATACACCTCATCACCTGGACCCAGCAGTCTGCCACACAGCACCCTGACTAGTTTATACACCTCATCACCTGGACCCAGCAGTCTGACACACAGCACCCTGACTAGTTTATTCACCTCATCACCTGGACCTGTATTAACCAGCAGTCTGACACACAGCACCCTGACTAGTTTATTCACCTCATCACCTGGACCCAGCAGTCTGACACACAGCACCCTGACTAGTTTATTCACCTCATCACCTGGACCCAGCAGTCTGACACACAGCACCCTGACTAGTTTATACACCTCATCACCTGGACCCAGCAGTCTGACACACAGCACCCTGACTAGTTTATTCACCTCATCACCTGGACCCAGCAGTCTGACACACAGCACCCTGACTAGTTTATACACCTCATCACCTGGACCCAGCAGTCTGACACACAGCACCCTGACTAGTTTATTCACCTCATCACCTGGACCCAGCAGTCTGACACACAGCACCCTGACTAGTTTATTCACCTCATCACCTGGACCCAGCAGTCTGACACACAGCACCCTGACTAGTTTATACACCTCATCACCTGGACCCAGCAGTCTGCCACACAGCACCCTGACTAGTTTATACACCTCATCACCTGGACCCAGCAGTCTGACACACAGCACCCTGACTAGTTTATTCACCTCATCACCTGGACCTGTATTAACCAGCAGTCTGACACACAGCACCCTGACTAGTTTATTCACCTCATCACCTGGACCCAGCAGTCTGACACACAGCACCCTGACTAGTTTATTCACCTCATCACCTGGACCCAGCAGTCTGCCACACAGCACCCTGACTAGTTTATACACCTCATCACCTGGACCCAGCAGTCTGACACACAGCACCCTGACTAGTTTATTCACCTCATCACCTGGACCCAGCAGTCTGACACACAGCACCCTGACTAGTTTATACACCTCATCACCTGGACCCAGCAGTCTGACACACAGCACCCTGACTAGTTTATTCACCTCATCACCTGGACCCAGCAGTCTGACACACAGCACCCTGACTAGTTTATTCACCTCATCACCTGGACCCAGCAGTCTGACACACAGCACCCTGACTAGTTTATACACCTCATCACCTGGACCCAGCAGTCTGACACACAGCACCCTGACTAGTTTATACACCTCATCACCTGGACCCAGCAGTCTGACACACAGCACCCTGACTAGTTTATTCACCTCATCACCTGGACCCAGCAGTCTGACACACAGCACCCTGACTAGTTTATTCACCCCATCACCTGGACCCAGCAGTCTGACACACAGCACCCTGACTAGTTTATTCACCTCATCACCTGGACCCAGCAGTCTGACACACAGCACCCTGACTAGTTTATTCACCTCATCACCTGGACCCAGCAGTCTGACACACAGCACCTGACTAGTTTATTCACCTCATCACCTGGACCCAGCAGTCTGACACACAGCACCCTGACTAGTTTATACACCTCATCACCTGGACCCAGCAGTCTGACACACAGCACCCTGACTAGTTTATTCACCTCATCACCTGGACCCAGCAGTCTGACACACAGCACCCTGACTAGTTTATTCACCTCATCACCTGGACCCAGCAGTCTGACACACAGCACCCTGACTAGTTTATTCACCTCATCACCTGGACCCAGCAGTCTGACACACAGCACCCTGACTAGTTTATACACCTCATCACCTGGACCCAGCAGTCTGACACACAGCACCCTGACTAGTTTATTCACCTCATCACCTGGACCTGTATTAACCAGCGGTCTGCCACACAGCACCCTGACTAGTTTATACACCTCATCACCTGGACCCAGCAGTCTGACACACAGCACCCTGACTAGTTTATTCACCTCATCACCTGGACCCAGCAGTCTGACACACAGCACCCTGACTAGTTTATACACCTCATCACCTGGACCCAGCAGTCTGACACACAGCACCCTGACTAGTTTATACACCTCATCACCTGGACCCAGCAGTCAAAAGTCAAAGTCACCATTATTAGTCAGTTGTACAACCGAATGCCTTCAACCGAAATGTGTCTTCCGCATTTAACCCAACCCCTCTGAATCAGAGAGGTGCGGGGGGCTGCCTTAATCGACATCCACGGCTTCAGCCGCCCGGGGAACAGTGGGTTAACTGCCTTGTTCAGGGGCAGAACGACAGATTTTTACCTTGTCAGCTCAGGGATTCGATCTTGCAACCCTCCGGTTACAAGTCCAACGCTCTAACCACTAGGCTACCTGCCGCCCCCAGTCTGACACACAGCACCCTGACTAGTTTATTCACCTCATCACCTGGACCCAGCAGTCTGACACACAGCACCCTGACTAGTTTATACACCTCATCACCTGGACCCAGCAGTCTGACACACAGCACCCTGACTAGTTTATACACCTCATCACCTGGACCCAGCAGTCTGACACACAGCACCCTGACTAGTTTATTCACCTCATCACCTGGACCCAGCAGTCTGACACACAGCACCCTGACTAGTTTATTCACCTCATCACCTGGACCCAGCAGTCTGACACACAGCACCCTGACTAGTTTATACACCTCATCACCTGGACCCAGCAGTCTGACACACAGCACCCTGACTAGTTTATTCACCTCATCACCTGGACCTGTATTAACCAGCAGTCTGACACACAGCACCCTGACTAGTTTATTCACCTCATCACCTGGACCCAGCAGTCTGACACACAGCACCCTGACTAGTTTATTCACCTCATCACCTGGACCCAGCAGTCTGACACACAGCACCCTGACTAGTTTATACACCTCATCACCTGGACCCAGCAGTCTGGCACACAGCACCCTGACTAGTTTATTCACCTCATCACCTGGACCCAGCAGTCTGACACACAGCACCCTGACTAGTTTATTCACCTCATCACCTGGACCCAGCAGTCTGACACACAGCACCCTGACTAGTTTATACACCTCATCACCTGGACCCAGCAGTCTGACACACAGCACCCTGACTAGTTTATACACCTCATCACCTGGACCCAGCAGTCTGCCACACAGCACCCTGACTAGTTTATACACCTCATCACCTGGACCCAGCAGTCTGACACACAGCACCCTGACTAGTTTATTCACCTCATCACCTGGACCTGTATTAACCAGCAGTCTGACACACAGCACCCTGACTAGTTTATTCACCTCATCACCTGGACCTGTATTAACCAGCAGTCTGACACACAGCACCCTGACTAGTTTATTCACCTCATCACCTGGACCCAGCAGTCTGCCACACAGCACCCTGACTAGTTTATACACCTCATCACCTGGACCCAGCAGTCTGACACACAGCACCCTGACTAGTTTATTCACCTCATCACCTGGACCCAGCAGTCTGACACACAGCACCCTGACTAGTTTATACACCTCATCACCTGGACCCAGCAGTCTGACACACAGCACCCTGACTAGTTTATTCACCTCATCACCTGGACCCAGCAGTCTGACACACAGCACCCTGACTAGTTTATTCACCTCATCACCTGGACCCAGCAGTCTGACACACAGCACCCTGACTAGTTTATACACCTCATCACCTGGACCCAGCAGTCTGCCACACAGCACCCTGACTAGTTTATACACCTCATCACCTGGACCCAGCAGTCTGACACACAGCACCCTGACTAGTTTATTCACCTCATCACCTGGACCTGTATTAACCAGCAGTCTGACACACAGCACCCTGACTAGTTTATTCACCTCATCACCTGGACCCAGCAGTCTGACACACAGCACCCTGACTAGTTTATTCACCTCATCACCTGGACCCAGCAGTCTGCCACACAGCACCCTGACTAGTTTATACACCTCATCACCTGGACCCAGCAGTCTGACACACAGCACCCTGACTAGTTTATTCACCTCATCACCTGGACCCAGCAGTCTGACACACAGCACCCTGACTAGTTTATACACCTCATCACCTGGACCCAGCAGTCTGACACACAGCACCCTGACTAGTTTATTCACCTCATCACCTGGACCCAGCAGTCTGCCACACAGCACCCTGACTAGTTTATTCACCTCATCACCTGGACCCAGCAGTCTGACACACAGCACCCTGACTAGTTTATACACCTCATCACCTGGACCCAGCAGTCTGACACACAGCACCCTGACTAGTTTATATACCTCATCACCTGGACCCAGCAGTCTGACACACAGCACCCTGACTAGTTTATTCACCTCATCACCTGGACCTGTATTAACCAGCGGTCTGCCACACAGCACCCTGACTAGTTTATACACCTCATCACCTGGATTCAGCAGTCTGACACACAGCACCCTGACTAGTTTATTCACCTCATCACCTGGACCCAGCAGTCTGACACACAGCACCCTGACTAGTTTATTCACCTCATCACCTGGACCCAGCAGTCTGCCACACAGCACCCTGACTAGTTTATACACCTCATCACCTGGACCTGTATTAACCAGCGGTCTGACACACAGCACCCTGACTAGTTTATTCACCCTTACACTCCAGCTCTGTCAGTCAGCCCCTCAGTCAGTCAGTCAGCCCCTCAGTCAGTCAGCCCCTCAGTCCCTCAGTCACTCCCTCAGTCAGTCAGTCACTCCCTCAGTCAGTCAGTCAGTCAGTCAGTCCTTCAGTCAGTCAGTCAGTCCCTCCGTCAGTCAGTCAGTCAGTCCCTCAGTCAGTCAGGCAGTCAGTCCCTTACCTCAGTCAGTCAGTCTCCCTCACTCAAACATCCCACCAGCCATTCAGAGATGTTCTGTCTCTTTCTCTCCTCACATGGACCTCTCTCTGGCTGCAGGCCATGGATTGATCCTGGGATTGTAGATTAGTCTGTTTCAGTATCAGGACTGTTATGTGAATTTGAACTCTAACCATGGAGTACAGTTCCGTTGCCTAACTAAGGGTACTTTATGTAATCTGATAAGCAGTTAGTTTGGTAACTCCTTGTATTATATTTTGATGGAAATCCTAGATGACGTTGGGTCAGATGTTGTACTGTTTTGAAATAGATTTGTATAATTGCTGATATAATCCTGACTTAATGGTGAGGACACCTTGCATTTTACATGTAGATTTTTACATTTGAGTCATTAAGCAGACAATGTCATCCAGAGCCACTTACAGTTGGTGCGTTCCACTAAGGTTAGGTAGGTAATTCCCTCCGTACTGATGGAAACTACCGTGGTAACTGGTGTGTAAACTACTGTGGTAACTGGTGTGTAAACTACTGTGGTAACTGATATAAACTACCCTGTTAACTGGTGTGGAAACTACTGTGGTAACTGGTGTGTAAACTACTGTGGTAACTGGTGTGTAAACTACTGTGGTAACTGGTGTGTAAACTACTGTGGTAACTGATATAAACTACCCTGTTAACTGGTGTGGAAACTACTGTGGTAACTGGTGTGTAAACTACTGTGGTAACTGGTGTGTAAACTACTGTGGTAACTGGTGTAAACTACCGTGTTAACTGGTGTGTAAACTACTGTGTTAACTGGTGTGTAAACTACCGTGTTGCCTGGTGTGTAAACTACTGTGTTAACTGGTGTGTAAACTACTGTGGTAACTGGTGTGTAAACTACTGTGGTAACTGGTGTGTAATCTACCGTGTTGCCTGGTGTAAACTACTGTGGTAACTGATGTGTAAACTACTGTGGTAACTGGTGTGTAAACTACTGTGGTAACTGGTGTGTAAGCTACCGTGTTGCCTGGTGTAAACTACTGTGGTAACTGGTGTGTAAACTACTGTGGTAACTGATATAAACTACCCTGTTAACTGGTGTGGAAACTACTGTGGTAACTGGTGTGTAAAACTACTGTGGTAACTGGTGTGGAAACTACTGTGGTAACTGGTGTGTAAACTACTGTGGTAACTGGTGTAAACTACCGTGTTAACTGGTGTGTAAACTACTGTGTTAACTGGTGTGTAAACTACCATGTTGCCTGGTGTAAACTACTGTGATAACTGATGTGTAAACTACTGTGGTAACTGGTGTGTAAACTACTGTGGTAACTGGTGTGTAAACTACCGTGTTGCCTGGTGTAAACTACTGTGGTAACTGATGTGTAAACTACTGTGGTAACTGGTGTGTAAACTACTGTGGTAACTGGTGTGTAAACTACCGTGTTGCCTGGTGTAAACTACTGTGGTAACTGATGTGTAAACTACTGTGGTAACTGGTGTGTAAACTACTGTGGTAACTGGTGTGTAAACTACTGTGGTAACTGGTGTGTAAACTACTGTGGTAACTGGTGTGTAAACTACTGTGGTAACTGGTGTGTAAACTACTGTGGTAACTGGTGTGTAAACTACTGTGGTAACTGGTGTGTAAACTACTGTGTTAACTGGTGTGTAAACTACTGTGTTAACTGGTGTGTAAACTACTGTGTTGCCTGGTGTAAACTACTGTGGTAACTGGTGTGTAAACTACTGTGGTAACTGATGTGTAAACTACTGTGTTGCCTGGTGTAAACTACTGTGGTAACTGGTGTGTAAACTACTGTGGTAACTGGTGTGTAAACTACTGTGGTAACTGGTGTATAAACTACTGTGTTAACTGGTGTGTAAACTACTGTGTTGCCTGGTGTAAACTACTGTGGTAACTGGTGTGTAAACTACTGTGGTAACTGATGTGTAAACTACTGTGTTGCCTGGTGTAAACTACTGTGGTAACTGGTGTGTAAACTACTGTGGTAACTGATGTGTAAACTACTGTGGTAACTGGTGTATAAACTACTGTGTTAATTGGTGTGTAAACGACTGTGTTAGTTGGTGTGTAAACGACTGTGTTAACTAGTGTAAAATACTATGTTAACTGGTGTGTAAACTACTGTGTTATCTGGTGTAATAACAGCTGTTCTCAGTAGAGATGGATCCAGGTGTTATCTGGTGTAATAACAGCTGTTCTCAGTAGAGATGGATCCAGGTGTTATCTGGTGTAATAACAGCTGTTCTCAGTAGAGATGGATCCAGGTGTTATCTGGTGTAATAACAGCTGTTCTCAGTAGAGATGGATCCAGGTGTTATCTGGTGTAATAACAGCTGTTCTCAGTAGAGATGGATCCAGGTGTTATCTGGTGTAATAACAGCTGTTCTCAGTAGAGATGGATCCAGGTGTTATCTGGTGTAATAACAGCTGTTCTCAGTAGAGATGGATCCAGGTGTTATCTGGTGTAATAACGGCTGTTCTCAGTAGAGATGGATCCAGGTGTTATCTGGTGTAATAACAGCTGTTCTCAGTAGAGATGGATCCAGGTGTTATCTGGTGTAATAACAGCTGTTCTCAGTAGAGATGGATCCAGGTGTTATCTGGTCTAATAACGGCTGTTCTCAGTAGAGATGGATCCAGGTGTTATCTGGTGTAATAACGGCTGTTCTCAGTAGAGATGGATCCAGGTGTTATCTGGTCTAATAACAGCTGTTCTCAGTAGAGATGGATCCAGGTGTTATCTGGTGTAATAACAGCTGTTCTCAGTAGAGATGGATCCAGGTGTTATCTGGTGTAATAACAGCTGTTCTCAGTAGAGATGGATCCAGGTGTTATCTGGTGTAATAACAGCTGTTCTCAGTAGAGATGGATCCAGGTGTTATCTGGTCTAATAACGGCTGTTCTCAGTAGAGATGGATCCAGGTGTTATCTGGTCTAATAACGGCTGTTCTCAGTAGAGATGGATCCAGGTGTAGGTAGGTTGCCATTTGGATCACATCCCTGATATGCCTGATGTCGATGGGGGGACGGGCTATTACAGAGGCCTGGATCCACAGGGGACCAGCATGTACGTCATCACTCAGACATCACAATGTCCTGGGTTATTAATAGACACCAGACAGCCCTCACTCTATCTACATATTAGTAGCAGGAGGTAGCACAGTGTGTTTGTCTGTGTTTGTCTGTGTGTGTGTGTGTGTGTGTGTGTGTGTGTGTGTGTGTGTGTGTGTGTGTGTGTGTGTGTGTGTACAGTATGTGTGTATGTGTTTCTTGTAAGTTCATTACGTTTAAGTACTGCAAATAAATCAGACTGAGCCTATTTGATAAGTAAAGATCAACAGAGACCAGTCTGTGATTAATATATTGATTCTCCACAGGAATGGACGGAGAGGGACTAAATTCCATTTATTTTCCATTTCTCTCCCGCCTCTCTCCCGCCTCTCTCCCGCCTCTCTCTCTCTCTCTCTCTCTCTCTCTCTCTCTCTCTCTCTCTCTCTCTCTCTCTCTCTCTCTCTCTGTCTCTCTCTCTCTCTCTCTCTCTCTCTCTCTCTCTCTCTCTCTCTCTCTCTCTCTCTCTCTGTCTCTCTCTCCTTCTCTCTCTCTCTCCCTCTCCCTCTCTTTCCTTCTCCTTCCTACAGGTGGTACTCCCTACATTTATCCTGGAGAAACGTTCCCTCCTAGAGATGTACGCTAACTTCATGGCTCACCCAGACATGTTCCTGGCCATCACCACGGGAACCACACCAGAGGAGCGTATCGTCCGATTCGTCGAATACTACCTGACCGCCTTCCACGAGGGACGCAAGGGTGCCGTGGCTAAGAAACCCTACAACCCCATCCTGGGAGAGAGCTTCAGGTGTTCATGGGACGTCCCCCGAGAGAGAGTCCACCCACTTAGGTCCATGAGCTCCGCCCCTAACACTAACACTACACCCACTTCAAACCCCGCCCCTAACCCCGCCTCTTCCTCTAGAGGCTCTTCCCTTAGCCCCGCCTCTTCCTCTAGAGTCTCTTCCCCTAACCCCGCCTCTTCCTCTAGAGCCTCCCGCCGGACAGGGCCGGAGAGCGGGGGTGCTCAGACAGAGGACTGTTACCGGGTAAGGTTCGTGGCGGAGCAGGTGTCGCACCACCCACCTGTCACTGGGTTCTACTGCGAGTGTAAAGAGAGGAACGTGTGCGTCAACACCCACGTCTGGACCCGGAGCAAATTCATGGGCATGTCCATCGGAGTGACTATGGTCGGGGAAGGTGAGCATTACTGCACAGTACTGGATCTGGTTAGGACTAGTTTGTTACTACTGTTACTAGGGGTTACAGTGTACAGCACCTACTGAGAGCCGGCTATACAGTAGTTATGACTAGGGGTTACAGTGTACAGCACCTACTGAGAGCCGGCTATACAGTAGTTATGACTAGGGGTTACAGTGTACAGCACCTACTGAGAGCCGGCTATACAGTAGTTATGACTAGGGGTTACAGTGTACAGCACCTACTGAGAGCCGGCTATACAGTAGTTATGACTAGGGGTTGCAGTGTACAGCACCTACTGAGAGCCGGCTATACAGTAGTTATGACTAGGGGTTGCAGTGTACAGCACCTACTGAGAGCCGGCTATACAGTAGTTATGACTAGGGGTTGCAGTGTACAGCACCTACTGAGAGCCGGCTATACAGTAGTTATGACTAGGGGTTGCAGTGTACAGCACCTACTGAGAGCCGGCTATACAGTAGTTATGACTAGGGGTTGCAGTGTACAGCACCTACTGAGAGCCGGCTATACAGTAGTTATGACTAGGGGTTGCAGTGTACAGCACCTACTGAGAGCCGGCTATACAGTAGTTATGACTAGGGGTTGCAGTGTACAGCACCTACTGAGAGCCGGCTATACAGTAGTTATGACTAGGGGTTGCAGTGTACAGCACCTACTGAGAGCCGGCTATACAGTAGTTATGACTAGGGGTTGCAGTGTACAGCACCTACTGAGAGCCGGCTATACAGTAGTTATGACTAGGGGTTGCAGTGTACAGCACCTACTGAGAGCCGGCTATACAGTAGTTATGACTAGGGGTTGCAGTGTACAGCACCTACTGAGAGCCGGCTATACAGTAGTTATGACTAGGGGTTGCAGTGTACAGCACCTACTGAGAGCCGGCTATACAGTAGTTATGACTAGGGGTTGCAGTGTACAGCACCTACTGAGAGCCGGCTATACAGTAGTTATGACTAGGGGTTGCAGTGTACAGCACCTACTGAGAGCCGGCTATACAGTAGTTATGACTAGGGGTTGCAGTGTACAGCACCTACTGAGAGCCGGCTATACAGTAGTTATGACTAGGGGTTACAGTGTACAGCACCTACTGAGAGCCGGCTATACAGTAGTTATGACTACAGCCTGAGAGCTGTAGGCAGCTGTAGGTATCTCTCAGGCTGTAGGTATCTCTCAGACTGTAGGTATCTCTCAGACTGTAGGTATCTCTCAGACTGTAGGTGTCTCTCAGACTGTAGGTGTCTCTCAGACTGTAGGTATCTCCCAGACTGTAGGTATCTCTCAGACTGTAGGTATCTCTCAGACTGTAGGTATCTCTCAGACTGTAGGTGTCTCTCAGACTGTAGGTATCTCTCAGGCTGTAGGTGTCTCTCAGTTATGTTCTAGAACTGTTGACAGACACAGCTACTGTAGGTGTTAGTGTTCTGGAACTGTTGACAGACACAGCTACTGTAGTTCTAGGTACGTTAGTGTTTTGGAACTGTTGACAGACAGCTACTGTAGTTCTAGGTAGGTGTTAGTGTTCTGGAACTGTTGACAGACACAGCTACTGTAGTTCTAGGTAGGTGTTAGTGTTCTGGAACTGTTGACAGACAGCTACTGTAGTTATAGGTAGGTGTTAGTGTTCTGGAACTGTTGACAGACAGCTACTGTAGTTCTAGGTAGGTGTTAGTGTTCTGGAACTGTTGACAGACACATCTTCTGTAGTTATAGGTAGGTGTTAGTGTTCTGGGACTGTTGACAGACAGCTACTGTAGTTCTAGGTACGTTAGTGTTTTGGAACTGTTGACAGACAGCTACTGTAGTTCTAGGTAGGTGTTAGTGTTCTGGAACTGTTGACAGACACAGCTACTGTAGTTCTAGGTAGGTGTTAGTGTTCTGGAACTGTTGACAGACAGCTACTGTAGTTCTAGGTAGGTGTTAGTGTTCTGGAACTGTTGACAGACAGCTACTGTAGTTATAGGTAGGTGTTAGTGTTCTGGAACTGTTGACAGACACATCTTCTGTAGTTATAGGTAGGTGTTAGTGTTCTGGGACTGTTGACAGACACAGCTACTGTAGTTCTAGGTAGGTGTTAGTGTTCTGGAACTGTTGACAGACACAGCTACTGTAGTTCTAGGTAGGTGTTAGTGTTCTGGAACTGTTGACAGACAGCTACTGTAGTTCTAGGTAGGTGTTAGTGTTCTGGGACTGTTGACAGACACAGCTACTGTAGTTCTAGGTAGGTGTTAGTGTTCTGGAACTGTTGACAGACACAGCTACTGTAGTTCTAAGTACGTTAGTGTTTTGGAACTGTTGACAGACAGCTACTGTAGTTCTAGGTAGGTGTTAGTGTTCTGGGACTATTGACAGACACAGCTACTGTAGTTCTAGGTAGGTGTTAGTGTTCTGGAACTGTTGACAGACACAGCTACTGTAGTTCTAGGTAGGTGTTAGTGTTTTGGAACTGTTGACAGCTACTGTAGTTCTAGGTAGGTGTTAGTGTTCTGGAACTGTTGACAGCTACTGTAGTTCTAGGTAGGTGTTAGTGTTCTGGGACTGTTGACAGACAGCTACTGTAGTTCTAGGTAGGTGTTAGTGTTCTGGAACTGTTGACAGACAGCTACTGTAGTTCTAGGTAGGTGTTAGTGTTTTGGAACTGTTGACAGCTACTGTAGTTCTAGGTAGGTGTTAGCTGTGTCTGTCAACAGTTCCAAAACACTAACACCTACCTAGAACTACAGTAGCTGTCAACAGTTCCAAAACACTAACACCTACCTAGAACTACAGTAGCTGTCAACAGTTCCAAAACACTAACACCTACCTAGAACTACAGTAGCTGTCAACAGTTCCAAAACACTAACACCTACCTAGAACTACAGTAGCTGTGTCTGTCAACAGTCCCAGAACACTAACACCTACCTAGAACTACAGTAGCTGTCTGTCAACAGTCCCAGAACACTAACACCTACCTAGAACTACAGTAGCTGTCTGTCAACAGTTCCAAAACACTAACTTAGTTATGACTAGAGCCAGGAGTTTTAACTAATAATGTGACCTGACAGAGAAACCCAAAGAGTGTCTGTTATGTTGCCATTGGTGATCTGTCATACACTGTACGGTAATAGCATAGATGACAGTTCAGACAGTCTACGGTTGATAAGAGGTGACTGACTGAAAGCTTGTCAACTCTCTGATTAAAGTTCCTTAATCACATTCCAGAGTTTAATTAGCTGAGTTTAATGGCGTTTTAGGCTTTAATATCTTGTTTTAATCCAAAGTAATCGCATTAAGATTGAAAGTAGCATATAATTGGCTGACTGGCAGTGTCCCGTCGAGCAGGCTTAGTGAAGCATGGGAATACTGTATTTAGTTCTACCACTGGATACTGTGTAGAGTGCTGAAGGAAGTCAAGCTAAACATTCCTGAATCCATTTACTTATGTCTTTAATATTCCGGAACGTACTGAGTAGATTCAGCCCTTCTCCACATTGATATGAAATAGTCGACTGTAAAAAAAAAAATGGTTTTTGCCTCATTAAGTCTGTTTAACTGAATGATTATCAAGCAGTCTCTGACTTTATGCTATCCAGAGCCTCACGGACAACTAGTCCTCTCAGTAACTAGTCCTCTCAGTAACTAGTCCTCTCAGTCTCTGACTTTATGCTATCCAGAGCCTCACGGACAACTAGTCCTCTCAGTAACTAGTCCTCTCAGTCTCTGACTTTATGCTATCCAGAGCCTCACGGACAACTAGTCCTCTCAGTAACTAGTCCTCTCAGTCTCTGACTTTATGCTATCCAGAGCCTCACGGACAACTAGTCCTCTCAGTAACTAGTCCTCTCAGTAACTAGTCCTCTCAGTTTCTGACTTTATGCTATCCAGAGCCTCACGGACAACTAGTCCTCTCAGTAACTAGTCCTCTCAGTCTCTGACTTTATGCTATCCAGAGCCTCACGGACAACTAGTCCTCTCAGTAACTAGTCCTCTCAGTAACTAGTCCTCTCAGTAATTAGTCCTCTCAGTAACTAGTCCCTTTCAGTAACTAGTCCTCTCAGTAACTAGTCCTCTCAGTAATTAGTCCTCTCAGTAACTAGTCCTCTCAGTAACTAGTCCTCTCAGTCTCTGACTTTATGCTATCCAGAGCCTCACGGACAACTAGTCCTCTCAGTAACTAGTCCTCTCAGTAACTAGTCCTCTCAGTAACTAGTCCTCTCAGTAACTAGTCCTCTCAGTAATTAGTCCTCTCAGTAACTAGTCCTCTCAGTAACTAGTCCTCTCAGTAACTAGTCCTCTCAGTAACTAGTCCTCTCAGTAACTAGTCCTCTCAGTAACTAGTCCTCTCAGTAATTAGTCCTCTCAGTAACTAGTCCTCTCAGTAACTAGTCCTCTCAGTAATTAGTCCTCTCAGTAACTAGTCCTCTCAGTAATTAGTCCTCTCAGTAACTAGTCCTCTCAGTAATTAGTACTCTCAGTAATTAGTCCTCTCAGTAACTAGTCCTCTCAGTAACTGGTCCTCAGTAATTAGTCCTCTCAGTAATTTGTCCTCTCAGTAACTAGTCCTCTCAGTAACTCGTCCTCTCAGTAATTAGTCCTCTCAGTAATTAGTCCTCTCAGTAATTAGTCCTCTCAGTAACTAGTCCTCTCAGTAACTAGTCCTCTCAGTAATTAGTCCTCTCAGTAATTTGTCCTCTCAGTAACTAGTCCTCTCAGTAACTAGTCCTCTCAGTAACTAGTCCTCTCAGTAATTTGTCCTCTCAGTAACTAGTCCTCTCAGTAACTCGTCTTCTCAGTAATTAGTCATCTCAGTAATTAGTCCCCTCAGTAATTAGTCCTCTCAGTAACTAGTCCTCTCAGTAATTAGTCCTCTCAGTAACTAGTCCTCTCAGTAGCTAGTCCTCTCAGTCTCTGACTTTATGCTATCCAGAGCCTCACGGACAACTAGTCCTCTCAGTAACTAGTCCTCTCAGTAACTAGTCCTCTCAGTAACTAGTCCTCTCAGTAATTAGTCCTCTCAGTAACTAGTCCCCTCAGTAACTAGTCCTCTCAGTAACTAGTCCTTTCAGTAACTAGTCCTCTCAGTAATTAGTCCTCTCAGTAACTAGTCCTCTCAGTAACTCGTCCTCTCAGTAACTAGTCCTCTCAGTAACTAGTCCTCTCAGTAACTAGTCCTCTCAGTAACTCGTCCTCTCAGTAATTAGTCATCTCAGTAATTAGTCCTCTCAGTAACTAGTCCTCTCAGTAACTAGTCCTCTCGGGAATTAGTCCTCTCAGTAACTAGTCCTCTCAGTAACTCGCCCTCTCAGTAACTAGTCCTCTCAGTAACTAGTCCTCTCAGTAACTAGTCCTCTCAGTAATTAGTCCGCTCAGTAACTAGTCCTCTCAGTAACTAGTCCTCTCAGTAACTCGTCCTCTCAGTAATTAGTCCTCTCAGTAATTAGTCCTCTCAGTAATTAGTCCTCTCAGTAACTAGTCCTCTCAGTAACTAGTCTTCTCAGTAACTAGTCCTCTCAGTAATTAGTACTCTCAGTAATTAGTCCTCTCAGTAACTAGTCCTCTCAGTAACTGGTCCTCAGTAATTAGTCCTCTCAGTAATTTGTCCTCTCAGTAACTAGTCCTCTCAGTAACTCGTCCTCTCAGTAATTAGTCCTCTCAGTAATTAGTCCTCTCAGTAACTAGTCCTCTCAGTAACTAGTCCTCTCAGTAATTTGTCCTCTCAGTAACTAGTCCTCTCAGTAACTAGTCCTCTCAGTAACTAGTCCTCTCAGTAATTTGTCCTCTCAGTAACTAGTCCTCTCAGTAACTCGTCCTCTCAGTAATTAGTCATCTCAGTAATTAGTCCCCTCAGTAATTAGTCCTCTCAGTAACTAGTCCTCTCAGTAACTAGTCCTCTCAGTAACTAGTCCTCTCAGTAATTAGTCCTCTCAGTAATTAGTCCTCTCAGTGACTAGTCCTCTCAGTAACTGGTCCTCTCAGTAATTAGTCCTCTCAGTAACTAGCCCTCTCAGTAACTAGTCCTCTCAGTAACTGGTCCTCTCAGTAATTAGTCCTCTCAGTAATTAGGACAGCTTGAATTACTAACGAGGATGATCTCCTTCTCTCCCCCTGAGTCATAGCAGATATGCTAATGATACCAGGAGAGAAAACACATATGGTGAGGGGGAGTTGTGTGTGTGTGTGTGTGTGTGTGTGTGTGTGTGTGTGTGTGTGTGTGTGTGTGTGTGTGTGTGTGTGTGTGTGTGTGTGTGTGTGTGTGTGTGTGTGTGTGTGTGTGTGTGTGTGTGTGTGTGTGTGTGATGGTAGAGGTGTGTGTGTGTGTGTGTGTGTGTGTGTGTGATGGGGAAGGTGTGTGAGGGATATGGGGGACGTGTGTGTTGTGGTTGTCAAATCAAATCAAGTCACATGCACCGAATACAAGTGTAGACCTCATCGTGAAATGCTTACTTATACAAGCCCTTAACCAACAGTACAGTTCAAGAAAGAGTTAAGAAAATATTTACCAAATAAACTAAAGTAAGAAATAATAAAAAGTAACACAATAACATAACAATAACGAGGCTATATACAGGGGGACCGGTACCGAGTCGGTGTGCAGGGGTACAGGATAGAGGTCATTTCTACTTGTAGGTAGGGGTGAAGTGACTACGCATAGATAATAAACAGCGAGTAGCAGCAGCGTACAAAACACATGGAGGGGGTGGGGGTCAATTTAAAATAGTCCGGTGGCCATTTGAATAGTTGTTCAGCAGTCTTATGGCTTGTGGGTAGAAGCTGTTAAGGAGCCCTTTGGACCTAGACTTGGCGCTCCGGTACCGCTTGCCGTGCGGTAGCAGAGAAAACAGTCTATGACTTGGTTGACTCTGAACATGTTTTAGGCATTCCTCTGACGCTGCCTAGTTTATAGGTCCTGGATGGCAGGAAGCTTGGCCCCAGTGATATACTGGGCTGTACGCACTACCCTCTGTAGCGTCTTATGGTCAGATGCCCAGCAGTTGCCATACCAGGCGGTATGGATGCTCTCGATGGTGCAGCTGTAGAACTTTTTGAGGATCTGGGGAGCCATGCCAAATCTTTTAAATCTCCTAGTTGGCTATACATATCTGTTTATTATCTAGTAGGACCATAGTCACAGTTGGCTCTCAGGCTGTAGGTATCTCTCAGGCTGTAGGTATCTCTCAGACTGTAGGTATCTCTCAGGCTGTAGGTGTCTCTCAGGCTGTAGGTATCTCTCAGACTGTAGGTATCTCTCAGACTGTAGGTATCTCTCAGGCTGTAGGTATCTCTCAGACTGTAGGTGTCTCTCAGGCTGTAGGTGTCTCTCAGGCTGTAGGTATCTCTCAGGCTGTAGGTAGCTCTCAGGCTGTAGGTAGCTCTCCACACAACTGGAATAAGAGACTACAACCATTCATAGGAATCCCACTGTCCTCAAGTGCTGCCACGTTCCAACCATTCACACTGCGGTAGGAATGCCACAGTACATCTTCAATGGGACATGGGTCTCTTTAGAATGTCCCAGCAGATGCTTGAAGAGACAGAGGATTGTGATGGTCAACCTGGTGCTCTGATAGAGACAGAGGATTGTAATGGTCAACCTGGTGCTCTGATAGAGACAGAGGATTGTGATGGTCAACCTGGTGCTCTGATAGAGACAGAGGATTGTGATGGTCAACCTGGTGCTCTGATAGAGACAGAGGATTGTAATGGTCAACCTGGTGCTCTGATAGAGACAGAGGATTGTAATGGTCAACCTGGTGCTCTGATAGAGACAGAGGATTGTGATGGTCAACCTGGTGGACTGATAGAGACAGAGGATTGTGATGGTCAACCTGGTGCTCTGATAGAGACAGAGGATTGTGATGGTCAACCTGGTGCTCTGATAGAGACAGAGGATTGTGATGGTCAACCTGGTGCTCTGATAGAGACAGAGCATTGTGATGGTCAACCTGGTGCTCTGATAGAGACAGAGGATTGTGATGGTCAACCTGGTGCTCTGATAGAGACAGAGCATTGTGATGGTCAACCTGGTGCTCTGATAGAGACAGAGGATTGCGATGGTCAACCTGGTGCTCTGATAGAGACAGAGGATTGTGATGGTCAACCTGGTGCTCTGATAGAGACAGAGGATTGTGATGGTCAACCTGGCTCCACGTCATTTACCCTCAGTGTCCTTTGCAGCGAACCTTGTGTGGCAGGCAGACAGGGAGGGAAGCATGTCTCTGTGAAGCGTGTGTGTGTGTGTGTGTGTTAGAGCGTGTGTTATAGCGTGTGTACATGTACATGTGTGCTAGCATGCTGGTGAGTGTGTGGGTGTATTTGTGACAGCAGGTGATGTGGGTATTCTAAGTAAGAAACGCTGACCCAGCATTCTCACATATTCTCACAATAGCGCTGCCAGGGTAGCGAGCCGAGAGCCTCTAACTGAGCACTTCCTGCAACGTGCCGACGGACCCAACCCTTCCTGTATTTGGGAAACAGACGCACCAAGGCCCAAGCCTCTCTCTCATCCCCCCTCCACCCCTCCAGCAAGGCACTGAGGCAGGGCCATCTCCAATCCCCCCTCCACCCCCTCCTGTCTTGGGGAAACAGATGTGGATCTGTCAGACCTGGGTTTCTGCCCGCAGCAGATTTCACCGAGGACAGCTGTCTCTTATGTAATGTACTGAGAGAGAAGAGATGAGAGGGCCAAGCCAGGGCAGTACTTTGGATGTAACACAGAGAACAGAGAGTACAGTAGAGAACCAGGACAGGACTCAGAGAGAGGAGCAGAGGGGAGAGAACCAGGACAGGACTCAGAGAGAGGAGCAGAGAGGAGAGAACCAGGACAGGACTCAGAGAGAGGAGAAGAGAGGAGAGAACCAGGACAGGACTCAGAGAGAGGAGCAGAGAGGAGAGAACCAGGACAGGACTCAGAGAGAGGAGCAGAGAGGAGAGAACCAGGACAGGACTCAGAGAGAGGAGAAGAGAGGAGAGAACCAGGACAGGACAGGACTCAGAGAGAGGAGCAGAGGGGAGAGAACCAGGACAGGACAGGACTCAGAGAGAGGAGAGAGAGAGGAGAGAACCAGGACAGGACTCAGAGAGAGGAGCAGAGAGGAGAGAACCAGGACAGGACTCAGAGAGAGGAGAAGAGAGGAGAGAACCAGGACAGGACAGGACTCAGAGAGAGGAGAAGAGAGGAGAGAACCAGGACAGGACTCAGAGAGAGGAGCAGAGAGGAGAGAACCAGGACAGGACTCAGAGAGAGGAGCAGAGAGGAGAGAACCAGGACAGGACTCAGAGAGAGGAGCAGAGGGGAGAGAACCAGGACAGGACAGGACTCAGAGAGAGGAGAAGAGAGGAGAGAACCAGGACAGGACAGGACTCAGAGAGAGAAGAGAGGAGAGAACCAGGACAGGACAGGACTCAGAGAGAGGAGAAGAGAGGAGAGAACCAGGACAGGACTCAGAGAGAGGAGAAGAGAGGAGAGAACCAGGACAGGACTCAGAGAGAGGAGCAGAGAGGAGAGAACCAGGACAGGACTCAGAGAGAGGAGAAGAGAGGAGAGAACCAGGACAGGACTCAGAGAGAGGAGAAGAGAGGAGAGAACCAGGACAGGACAGGACTCAGAGAGAGGAGAAGAGAGGAGAGAACCAGGACAGGACTCAGAGAGAGGAGAAGAGAGGAGAGAACCAGGACAGGACAGGACTCAGAGAGAGGAGAAGAGAGGAGAGAACCAGGACAGGACTCAGAGAGAGGAGCAGAGAGGAGAGAACCAGGACAGGACTCAGAGAGAGGAGCAGAGAGGAGAGAACCAGGACAGGACTCAGAGAGAGGAGAAGAGAGGAGAGAACCAGGACAGGACTCAGAGAGAGGAGAAGAGAGGAGAGAACCAGGACAGGACAGGACTCAGAGAGAGGAGAAGAGAGGAGAGAACCAGGACATGACTCAGAGAGAGGAGAAGAGAGGAGAGAACCAGGACAGGACAGGACTCAGAGAGAGGAGAAGAGAGGAGAGAACCAGGACAGGACTCAGAGAGAGGAGCAGAGAGGAGAGAACCAGGACAGGACAGGACTCAGAGAGAGGAGCAGAGAGGAGAGAACCAGGACAGGACTCAGAGAGAGGAGCAGAGAGGAGAGAACCAGGACAGGACTCAGAGAGAGGAGCAGAGAGGAGAGAACCAGGACAGGACTCAGAGAGAGGAGCAGTGGGCCAGGCCAGCCCAGGGCAGGACAATGATGAAACCGTAGAGAGAAAGGCCAGCTCACATTGTGGATGAAACAGGACTGAGAGAGGAGGGAGGGCAGAGCAGGCTAATGGAATGAATTAACTAGGATCCAGTCCTGTTACTGTAACCTTTACTGTAATAACTAGGATCCAGTCCTGTTACTGTAACCTTTACTGTATTAACTAGGATCCAGTCCTGTTACTGTAACCTTTACTGTAATAACTAGGATCCAGTCCTGTTACTGTAACCTTTACTGTACTAACTAGGATCCAGTCCTGTTACTGTAACCTTTACTGTACTAACTAGGATCCAGTCCTGTTACTGTAACCTTTACTGTAATAACTAGGATCCAGTCCTGTTACTGTAACCTTTACTGTAATAACTAGGGTCCAGTCCTGTTCCAAGGGGCAATAGAACATAAGCTGGGTACATCTGGTTGAAATGAGTCTATGTCACAGAAGTCACGAGGTGTTCTTTGACTGACCTCTGACCTTTCTCTCTCTCTCAATTCAATGCAAAGGGCTGTTGTGGGGCATTTGCTTTGGTAATGTTAAATGGAACAGACAGTAAATAAACGGGCAGTCAACAAGGTGAAGCGTTAGTGAACACTACACTCACAAAATATTTTAAAGAATATAGACATTTCAAATGTTATATTATTGGCTATATACAGTGTTGTAACAATGTACAAGAAGTTAAAGTTTGAAAGGGAAAATAAATAAAGAGATAAATATGGGTTGTATTTACAATGTTGTTTGTGCTCCACTGGTTGCCCCTTTCTCATGGCAACAGGCCACACATCTCTCTGCTGTGACTGCACACGGCAGTATTTCGCATTAACAGATATGGGAGTTTGTCAATGTTTGATTTGTTTTCAAATTCTTTGTGGGTCTGTGTGATCTGTGGGAAATATGTGTCTCTAATGTGGTCAGACATTTGTCAGGAGGTTAGGAAGTGCAGCTCAGTTTCCACCTCATTTTGTGGGCAGTGTGCACATAGCCTGTCTTCTCTTGAGAGCCAGGTCTGCCTACGGCTATGCTCGCTGAGTCTGTTTATAGTCAAAGCTTTCCTTCAGTTAGGGTCAGTCACAGTGGTCAGGTATTCTGCCACTGTGTACTCTCTGTTTAGGGCCAAATAGCATTCTAGTTTGCTCTGTTTTTTTGTTAATTCTTTCCATTTGGTTGGGTCTAATTGTGTTACTGTCCTGGGGCTCTGTGGGGCTGTTTGTGTTTGTGAACAGAGCCCCAGAACCAGCTGGCTGAGGGGACTCTTCTCTAGGTTCATCTCTCTGTAGGTGAGGGCTCTGTGGTGGAATCTGTGGGCATCGCTTCTTTTTCGTGGTTCCCTCCTCTCTTTCTCTGTCCCTCCCTCCCTTTATATAACTCTCTCTCTTTCCCTCCTCTCTCTCTCTCTCTCTCTCTCTCTCTCTCTCTCTCTCTCTCTCTCTCTCTCTCTCTCTCTCTCTCCTCTTCTCTCTCTCTCTCTCCTCCAGGTGTTCTACGTCTGTTGGAGCATGATGAGGAGTATGTGTTCACTCTGCCCTGTGCCTACGCCCGCTCCATCCTTACCGTACCCTGGGTGGAGCTGGGAGGGAAAGTCACCATCAGTTGTGCCAAGAGTGGATACTCTGCCACTGTTACCTTCCATACTAAACCCTTCTATGGAGGAAAGATACACAGGTGGGTCTGGGTGAGAGAGAGAGAGAGAGAGAGAGAGAGAGAGAGAGAGAGAGAGAGAGAGAGAGAGAGAGAGAGAGAGAGAGAGAGAGAGAGAGAGAGAGAGAGAGAGAGAGAGAGAGAGAGAGAGAGAGAGAGAGAGAGAGACAGAGACAGAGAGAGAGAGAGAGAGAGAGAGAGAGACAGAGAGAGAGAGAGAGAGAGAGAGAGACAGAGAGAGAGAGAGAGAGAGACAGAGACAGAGACAGAGACAGAGACAGAGACAGAGACAGAGACAGAGAGAGAGAGAGAGAGAGAGAGAGAGAGAGAGACATGTGTTTACATGTGTGAGACCTTATAACAACACAAACACGTTGTATAAAATGGTCCCTGTCATTCTTATCCCTCCCTGTTTGAGACAGTGGCGGTGTGTGCGCGTCCATCCATCTGTGTCTGACCTAATGACAACATAGTCATCACCTTTGTCACTGTGTTGTCTTCCTGTTAGAGTGACAGCGGAGGTGAAGCACAACCCGACGGGGACCATAGTCTGTAAGGCCCAAGGGGAATGGAACGGCACCCTGGAGTTCACCTACAGCAGTGGGGAGACCAAGGTCATCAACACCTCCAAGCTGCCTGTCATCAGGAAGAAGATACGTCCCATGGAGAAACAGGGGCACTACGAATCACGGTGAGGAGGGAGGGAAGGAGGGAGGGGGGGAGGGAGGGCTAACTGGGGATGGGACAGTCTGGCCGGTAAGTGGAGGAAGGGTTTACTGGGGATGGGACAGTCTGGCCGGTAAGTGGAGGAAGGGTTTACTGGGGATGGGACAGTCTGGCCGGTAAGTGGAGGAAGGGTTTACTGGGGATGGGACTGTCTGGCCTATAAGTGGAGGAAGGGTTTACTGGGGATGGGACAGTCTGGCCTGTAAGTGGAGGAAGGGTTAAGTGGGGATGGGACAGTCTGGCCTGTAAGTGGAGGAGAGCTGCAGTATCAGGGTAGCAGGACACACCAGTCCAGTCTAGACAGAGCTGCCGTATCAGGGTAGCAGGACACACCAGTCCAGTCTAGACAGAGCTGCCGTATCAGGGTAGCAGGACACACCAGTCCAGTCTAGACAGAGTATCTACTCCTACTGGTATTGTGTCTGGGGCAGCGTGTTACCTCAGCCCTAAAGTCAGTAATACTGTTCCTCTACAGGCGTCTGTGGCAGCGTGTTACCTCAGCTCTGAGGTCAGTAATACTGTTCCTCTACAGGCGTCTGTGGCAGTTACCTCAGCTCTGAGGTCAGTAATACTGTTCCTCTACAGGCGTCTGTGGCAGTTACCTCAGCTCTGAGGTCAGTAATACTGTTCCTCTACAGGCGTCTGTGGCAGTTACCTCAGCTCTGAGGTCAGTAATACTGTTCCTCTACTGGTATTGTGTCTGTGGCAGCGTGTTACCTCAGCTCTGAGGTCAGTAATACTGTTCCTCTACAGGCGTCTGTGGCAGTTACCTCAGCTCTGAGATCAGTAATACTGTTCCTCTACAGGCGTCTGTGGCAGCGTGTTACCTCAGCTCTGAGATCAGTAATACTGTTCCTCTACAGGCGTCTGTGGCAGCGTGTTACCTCAGCTCTGAGATCAGTAATAATGGTAAAGTGTTTCTTTACAGGCGTCTGTGGCAGCATGTTACCTCAGCTCTCAGGTCAGGAAACATTGACTCTGCTACAGAGCACAAACACTGTCTGGAGGAGAAGCAGAGATCAGAGGGCCGACAGAGAGCTGCCTCCAACACACCCTGGAAACCCAAGTACTTCATCAAGGAGGTGAGGAACTAGGACCTCAACTGTTAACTTTGACGTTAACCTCTAACATTACCTCTGGCTTTGACGTTAACCTCTAACATTACCTCTGGCTTTGACGTTAACCTCTAACATTACCTCTGGCTTTGACGTTAACCTCTAACATTACCTCTGGCTTTGACGTTAACCTCTAACATTACCTCTGGCTTTGACGTTAACCTCTAACATTACCTCTGGCTTTGACGTTAACCTCTAACATTACCTCTGGCTTTGAGTCAGCTTCCCTGGTCTTGTCTTTAATGTATGTTCACAGTCAAAATCATTTTAAAAAGCCAGTACTGTTTCCCTCTGCTCTCTCTCTCTCTCTCTCTCTCTCTCTCTCTCTCTCTCTCTCTCTCTCTCTCTCTCTCTCTCTCCACCTCTCTCTCTCTATGTCTGTCTGTCTGTCTGTCTGTCTGTCTGTCTGTCTGTCTGTCTCTCTCTCTCTCTCTCTCTTAGGGCGAGGGCTGGGTGTATCACAACCCCTTGTGGAAGACCCACTGACGAGGGGAGGGGCCTTGGGGGGGAGGGGCAACATGCCAGCTGCCAATCACAGCACAGCGAGCGGCCCGCTGGTGGTCATGGCAACACACAGGGGACCAGCTAGCCGGGCCGCTAGAGAATAGACGAGATACACAAGGGGCTGTGTTCCAAATGGAACCCTATTCTCTATATAGTGGACAACTGCAGAAGGAGTGCACTATATAGGGAATAGGGTGCTAATTCAAATGTGCCCAAGGACTGTCTTGGATGAGGAGCTTGTGTCTCAGTCATTCAATAAGAACGAGAGGTGCCAAAGACTATCAGAGGGACAGGAACTACAGTCAGACAGCTCACTGAGTTTCCTGTCTGAAGCTGACCTGCTCCGTACGATCCAGGAAACTCTGCGGCCATTTAGGAGACGGACCAGGTGGAACCAGAAGATGAGCCGTGATCGTTGGTGGTCAAAGAGAGCTGAACAATTATGTAGCTTTTTGATATACAGTAGAATCCAAATACCAGGGGAATAGATTATATTCACATGCTTCTTCCTTCTTCCTTCAATTTTTATTTGTTTGCACAGGTACTGTAGCCTACTGTAGCTGTCTCCACTGTTATTACCTAATAGGCCACAGGAGGGGTTGTCCTTCCAGCTGTCTCCACTGTTATTACCCAATAGGCCACAGGAGGGGTTGTCCTTCCAGCTGTCTCCACTGTTATTACCCAATAGGCCACAGGAGGGGTTGTCCTTCCAGCTGACTCCACTATTATTACCCAATAGGCCACAGGAGGGGTTGTCCTTCCAGCTGTCTCCACTGTTATTACCCAATAGGCCACAGGAGGGGTTATCCTTCCAGCTGTCTCCACTGTTATTACCCAATAGGCCACAAGAGGGGTTGTCCTTCCAGCTGTCCCCACTGTTATTACCCAATAGGCCACAGGAGGGGTTGTCCTTCCAGCTGTCTCCACTGTTATTACCTAAGGAGGGGTTATCCTTCCAGCTGTCTCCACTGTTATTACCCAATAGGCCACAGGAGGGGTTGTCCTTCCAGCTGTCTCCACTGTTATTACCTAAGGAGGGGTTATCCTTCCAGCTGTCTCGAACCTTGAAGAGATCTTTATATGGCCGAACCTTGAAGAGATCTTTATATGGCCGAACCTTGAAGAGATCTTTATATGGCCGAACCTTGAAGAGATCTTTATGTGGCCGAACCTTGAAGAGATCTTTATATGGCCGAACCTTGAAGAGATCTTTATGTGGCCGAACCTTGAAGAGATCTTTATGTGGCCGAACCTTGAAGAGATCTTTATGTGGCCGAACCTTGAAGAGATCTTTATGTGGCCGAACCTTGAAGAGATCTTTATGTGGCCGAACCTTGAAGAGATCTTTATATGGCCGAACCTTGAAGAGATCTTTATGTGGCCGAACCTTGAAGAGATCTTTATATGGCGAACCTTGAAGAGATCTTTATGTGGCGAACCTTGAAGAGATCTTTATATGGCGAACCTTGAAGAGATCTTTATGTGGCGAACCTTGAAGAGATCTTTATATGGCGAACCTTGAAGAGATCTTTATGTGGCCCGAACCTTGAAGAGATCTTTATATGGCGAACCTTGAAGAGATCTTTATGTGGCGAACCTTGAAGAGATCTTTATGTGGCGAACCTTGAAGAGATCTTTATGTGGCGAACCTTGAAGAGATCTTTATATGACCGAACCTTGAAGAGATCTTTATATGGCGAACCTTGAAGAGATCTTTATATGGCGAACCTTGAAGAGATCTTTATGTGGCGAACCTTGAAGAGATCTTTATGTGGCGAACCTTGAAGAGATCTTTATGTGACCGAACCTTGAAGAGATCTTTATGTGGCCGAACCTTGAAGAGATCTTTATGTGGCCGAACCTTGAAGAGATCTTTATGTGGCCGAACCTTGAAGAGATCTTTATATGGCCGAACCTTGAAGAGATCTTTATGTGGCCGAACCTTGAAGAGATCTTTATATGACCGAACCTTGAAGAGATCTTTATATGGCCGAACCTTGAAGAGATCTTTATATGGCCGAACCTTGAAGAGATCTTTATGTGGCCGAACCTTGAAGAGATCTTTATGTGGCCGAACCTTGAAGAGATCTTTATATGACCGAACCTTGAAGAGATCTTTATATGGCCGAACCTTGAAGAGATCTTTATATGGCCGAACCTTGAAGAGACCTTTGTTAGCGATGCTAACAACATGTCTTCACCTAACATCACCAGGAGAGACTCATCCATCACGACAGCTCCATCAATGGTCCCCTCTACTAACAATCTGTCTCCTGTGTCAGTAGACATTTTTACAACGTTCATTGGTTAGGTTGCTCAGTCTGAATATAATT
This sequence comes from Brachymystax lenok tsinlingensis, assembly GCA_030435695.1. Classification (NCBI taxonomy): domain Eukaryota; kingdom Metazoa; phylum Chordata; class Actinopteri; order Salmoniformes; family Salmonidae; genus Brachymystax; species Brachymystax lenok. Next base: position 66,668,633 of record CM059789.1, read on the forward strand.
CCTAAATTCTCCTTCAACAGAATCCTCATGCAGTTTTTTTTTGTTGTGATCATATAATGGAGATGACTGTGAATGAAGGAGAGGCATTTTGTCCTGCCTCATTTAAACTGACTGAGAAACACATATACTTTGTAGACAGTAGATGCTAACTGGGATCCTTGGGATGACCCTACCCACGTTTTAAGATATGTAACTTTAAAAATGCAGAAATCATCCCCAGATGATGCAAAATACAGAAATCATCCCCACATGATGCAAAATGCAGAAATCATCCCCAGATGATGCAAAATGCAGAAATCATCCCCACATGATGCAAAATGCAGAAATCATCCCCACATGATGGAAAATGCAGAAATCATCCCCACATGATGCAAAATGCAGAAATCATCCCCACATGATGCAAAATGCAGAAATCATCCCCACATGATGCAAAATGCAGAAATCATCCCCAGATGCAAAATGCAGAAATCATCCCGAGATGATGCAAAATGCAGAAATCATCCCCAGATGATGGAAAATGCAGAAATCATCCCCAGATGATGCAAAATGCAGAAATCATCCCCACATGATGCAAAATGCAGAAATCATTCCCACATGATGCAAAATGCATAATACAGGAATGCTTTCTGTCTCTTGAAAACTTGATTACTGACAAGCAAAACATTTTGGGACTATGTCAACAAATGGACTAATGAAACGAACACCAACAGATGGGTTTTTGTGTGGTGATTTTCCTTTAACTGTTTTACATTTGAACTTCAATGAGGTGACATCAGAGTTGGACGTCCCAAGGATTCCACTTAGCATGTACTCTTTGTAGACATGAGCATGACGGTAGGAGCTATAGAGGTCATTGTATCAGTAATATGGGTATGTGAGAATTCTATGAACCTTTTCATACTATCGTGCCAAGCAGAACCAAACTGCTGGCTCTGATAGTTTCCTTTCACATGGTTCTTTCTAGAAACTATGGCAGATGTGGAACCAGTCCAGTTCAGTCCAGTTTGGCTGAGTGGTGTGAACAGCTCTTAACTTCTCTGTGGATTCAGACCAGTCCAGTTTGGCTGAGTGGTGTGAACAGCTCTTAACTCCTCTGTGGATTCAGACCAGGCCAGTTTGGCTGAGTGGTGTGAACAGCTCTTAACTCCTCTGTGGAATCAGGCCAGTCCAGTTTGGCTGAGTGGTGTGAACAGGTTTTAACTCCTCTGTGGAATCAGGCCAGTCCAGTTTGGCTGAGTGGTGTGAACAGCTCTTAACTTCTCTGTGGATTCAGACCAGGCCAGTTTGGCTGAGTGGTGTGAACAGCTCTTAACTCCTCTGTGGAATCAGGCCAGTCCAGTTTGGCTGAGTGGTGTGAACAGCTCTTAACTCCTCTGTCCTGTCAGTATGAGATCAGTCACTTTTTGAGTATGAATGTTATAATGTGAGTGTGAAGTGCCACACTGCAGCGTATGTCATCAGTCACTGAGCTTTGACCAAAACACTCTTTGTGTGTGTCCCAAATGGCTCCCTATTCCCCACAGGGCTCTGGTCAAATATAGTGCACTATGTAGGGAATAGGGTGCCAGCCCTGGTCAAATATAGTGCACTATGTAGGGAATAGGGTGCCAGCCTTGGTCTAAAGTAGTGCACTATGTAGGGAATAGGGTGCCATTTGGGATGTAGAACCACCTGTGTAGAACCTATGCAACACTTATAAAGTGGTCTAAGACATGGGACGGCCAGGGGCAGGGTTTACCATGTATATGATGTATTTGTTGAATAAATATCTCATGGCGATCTGTTGCTGTTCTGTTGCTGGCAGGCTGTCTGTGGTGTGGGATGGTGATTTAGTCTATCTCTCTCCTTCACTATGGTCTCAGTTAAAGTGAAACAATAGTGAACCCAAGAATGATATTACATTTTTGCAATTCGGGCGTCTGACGACTGGGTTTGAGGAGAGATTGTTGAGAGGTCGGGTTAGAAAACACAAGAATGAAAGTAGCTCTTCTCAGGTCTCAAGAATATAACTGATTCTAGTACTGAATACTCATGCAGACGTGTCGTAAAATAGCTCTCCAGTTAACTGCCACTGACTGGCGGTGAGTGCTGCCATCTGGTGGATCTTAACAGACATTACACAAGTACATTTGGAATCTTCCGTGACGAGACCCCCAAAAAAAGCTGTGTTGGATTCGAGAGAGAAGAGTTTTTGACAAAAACGACACACAGAGCCAAGTTAATGCAACCTCTTTAATTAAAAAAAAAGGTACCTTTCATTCTCACACCCACCAGCATCCATGTCATTACAATTGATGGAATAAACCGTGTATATTAAGAAAAAAAATAAAAACGTCTACCGTTTCTGCATTTCATTCCTAATAGGACGCTACCTTTTTCCTCCGTTAGCCTCCATCGTTCATGTAATAAATACTCTAGAGAGAGGCCGCATCAAAAATAACACCCCTATTCCCTATTCAGTGCACTACTTTTTGACCAGGGCCCATAAAGTTCTGGTCAAAAGGTAGTGCACTTACATAGGGAATAGAGCGCCCTTTGTGACTCAGACAAGAGTCTTGACACGATGATATGGGTTTCTCACGGTAAACTGTTAAGGCCAATACAGTCCTCTCTAAAAAAAACAATTACACAGACTGAGCGTAGCGTTGTCTACCTGAACAGAAACACAAGCAGGGTGAAAACCAGAACCATTATATACTGTAGATGACCAGGCATCAGGACAAATAAAAGACAAAGTGATTGAAGGGGGGGGGTACACTTTGAGGGACTGGATTAGATTAGACATGGGTGTAGTTACACCTTAAAGACGGAAACTCTTGAAAATAAATCCACTTATGTACCAGAGAATGCAGTCTACTTGTTACCTTTAAAAACAGAAGGCTCTAGGACAAGGAGAGGTACCGCTGTGGCTAAAGTGCATCAGGACAAATGGACAATCTCAGCATCTCCGGCTGTTTCAGTGCAGCTTATTCAAACACCTAGAAGGACAGATGGTTCAGCCGTACTACGAGCAGCTAGAGCCCAGACAATCTCATGAGGAAATTAAAAAAGAATAAACTACATCTAACGTATCATGAAGTCCTTGTTGTATGTCTGTTCTCCTAGAACTATAAGAGGTATTGTTACAGGACATTTTGTGGGTTTATTTGACGTCGCCACAGTGTGATAGATCGACACCAGGTCGAACATGAGACCAAATCAACTGAGACAGACGGGTAAGTAGGTACCAAACAATAACTGAGCATGCACCAGGAACTAAACCCTCTCCGACTCCACATTACATCAAAACTCCTCTTTCATCAGTTAGGTGTTTTTTAAAGGTAACTAGTTTAGTTCACACCCTGAAATAGTACGGAATGTCTTTGGTGCCACGGACTGATTCCAAGTCAGTTTAGATTGAATGATTTTGATATTAGTGTAGTTGTTTTGTTTGTTAGTTTTTCCCCATAAAAAAAATTCTGTGTGACTCAAATGGCACCCTATTCCCTATATAGGGCACTACTTTTGACCAGGACCCATAGGGAATAGGGCACCATTTGGGATGTATCCTCTGTCTGTCAGCTTGTCATGCCCTGGCCTGGAGTGGTGTAACTTTACGATGGCTCTCCTCTCCTCTCCTCTCCTCTCCTCTCCTCTCCTCTCCTCTCCTCTCCTCTCCTCTCCTCTCCTCTCCTCTCCTCTCCTCTCCTCTCTCCTCCTCTCCTCTCCTCTCCTCTCTTCTCCTTACAGCAATATTCAAGTACAAAAAAAATAAAAAAATAATTCTAAGGTCGTCGAAAGGTCAATAGGTCAAAGTTCAGTTCTTCAGGTTAAAAAACCGAACCGACAGAGGGAGGTCATGGGAACTAGACGACACCCCCAATAGAGGTCAACAGAAGGGTTATCATAGAACCTCCAGTTACCACAATGATCATCATAGACCTGGTCGTCCAGGTAACAGGTCTCTCCAGACCGCTGGTTGGTTGGCGTTTGTTATTCTTCTCCTTGATTGGTGGATTAGTTGCTTGTTGCGTTTTTAATTATTTGTACACTTCTCTCTCTCTCTCTCTCTCTCTCTCTCTCTCTCTCTCTCTGTCTCTGTCTCTCTGTCTCTCTCTCTGTCTCTCTGTCTCTCTCTCTCTCTCTGTCTCTCTCTCTCTCTCTCTCTCTCTCTCTCTCTCTCTCTCTCTCTCTCTCTCTCTCTCTCTGTCTCTCTCTCTCTCTCTCTCTGTCTCTCTCTCTGTCTCTCTCTCTCTGTCTCTCTCTCTGTCTCTCTGTCTCTCTCTCTCTCTCTCTTGTAGCGCCTTTGTGGTCGTTTTTTTATGGTTAAACTGATTTCTTGTTGTTCAGTTTCTTGCCTTTCTTGAGGGCAAGTTTGTTCTTCACATGACCACGCTTCCTCTTCGCCGTCTGAAGAAATGAAATCATAATAACATTTAGATGAGACAGTAGATCAGTCCAGAAATATTATAGCCCTCTAACCCTAGACATGTAGCACTCTGATAGGTTAACCCTAGGCATTTAGCACTCTGATAGGTTAACCCTAGGCATTTAGCACGCTGATAGGTTAACCCTAGCCATTTAGCACTCTGATAGGTTAACCCTAGGCATTTAGCACTCTGATAGGTTAGCCCTAGGCATTTAGCATGCTGATAGGTTAACCCTAGGCATTTAGCATGCTGATAGGTTAACCCTAGACATTTAGCACGCTGATAGGTTAGCCCTAGGCATTTAGCACGCTGATAGGTTAACCCTAGGCATTTAGCACGCTGATAGGTTAACCCTAGGCATTTAGCACTCTGATAGGTTAACCCTAGACATTTAGCACTCTGATAGGTTAACCCTAGGCATTTAGCACTCTGATAGGTTAACCCTAGGCATTTAGCACGCTGATAGGTTAACCCTAGACATTTAGCACGCTGATAGGTTAACCCTAGGCATTTAGCACTCTGATAGGTTAACCCTAGGCATTTAGCACGCTGATAGGTTAACCCTAGGCATTTAGCACTCTGATAGGTTAACCCTAGGCATTTAGCACGCTGATAGGTTAACCCTAGGCATTTAGCACTCTGATAGGTTAACCCTAGCCATTTAGCACTCTGATAGGTTAACCCTAGGCATTTAGCACTCTGATAGGTTAACCCTAGGCATTTAGCACGCTGATAGGTTAACCCTAGGCATTTAGCACGCTGATAGGTTAACCCTAGGCATTTAGCACTCTGATAGGTTAGATGGATTTTTTGCCTCGTTTCTTATAGATGATCTAGGGTGCAAGGATGAAGGGAGGGGGGTAATTGATTCTGGACGGGGCCAAGGAGGAAGGTAATTGATGCTGGACAGGGCCAAGGAGGAAGGTAATTGATGCTGGACAGGGCCAAGGAGGAAGGTAATTGATGCTGGACAGGGCCAGCAGAATCATTCACCAGCGCTCTCCAATTGAGAAGAGAGAAGCTGACGGATGTTCCTGTACCTTTTTAGAGGTGTACTTCTGTCTGCTGCTGCTGCTGCGGGGGCTGTGCTCCAGGGGGTCCCTGTTCTCCTCCTTCTTGACCTTGTAGATCCGGACCAGCCAGTGTTCTGAGGTGAACGCCTCCTCCAGGTGTTTCAGCTTGATGTCCTTGTTACCGATCTCAGCGTTACGCGTCCGGTCGAAACCCGGCGGCGTCCGGAAGTCCAACTGGGGGGAGGAGAGACGGTCAGGTGGTGTAAGTGTTTGACGGTAAACTAGAGGCGCTGTGTCAGGGCTTGACATCCCTGTGAAGTAAACTAGAGGAGCTGTGTCAGGGCTTGAGATCCCTGTGAAGTAAACTAGAGGAGCTGTGTCAGGGCTTGAGATATCTGTGAAGTAAACTAGAGGAGCTGTGTCAGGGCTTGAGATCTCTGTGAAGTAAACTAGAGGAGCTGTGTCAGGGCTTGAGATCTCTGTGAAGTAAACTAGAGGAGCTGTGTCAGGGCTTGACATCCCTGTGAAGTAAACTAGAGGAGCTGTGTCAGGGCTTGAGATATCTGTGAAGTAAACTAGAGGAGCTGTGTCAGGGCTTGAGATCCCTGTGAAGTAAACTAGAGGAGCTGTGTCAGGGCTTGACATCCCTGTGAAGTAAACTAGAGGAGCTGTGTCAGGGCTTGAGATCCCTGTGAAGTAAACTAGATGAGCTGTGTCAGGGCTTGACATCCCTGTGAAGTAAACTAGAGGAGCTGTGTCAGGGCTTGACATCCCTGTGAAGTAAACTAGAGGAGCTGTGTCAGGGCTTGACATCCCTGTGAAGTAAACTAGAGGAGCTGTGTCAGGGCTTGACATCCCTGTGAAGTAAACTAGAGGAGCTGTGTCAGGGCTTGACATCCCTGTGAAGTAAACTAGAGGATCTGTGTCAGGGCTTGACATCCCTGTGAAGTAAACTAGAGGAGCTGTGTCAGGGCTTGAGATCCCTGTGAAGTAAACTAAATGAGCTGTGTCAGGGCTTGACATCCCTGTGAAGTAAACTAGAGGAGCTGTGTCAGGGCTTGAGATCCCTGTGAAGTAAACTAGAGGAGCTGTGTCAGGGCTTGACATCCCTGTGAAGTAAACTAGAGGAGCTGTGTCAGGGCTTGACATCCCTGTGAAGTAAACTAAATGAGCTGTGTCAGGGCTTGACATCCCTGTGAAGTAAACTAGATGAGCTGTGTCAGGGCTTGACATCCCTGTGAAGTAAACTAGAGGAGCTGTGTCAGGGCTTGAGATCTCTGTGAAGTAAACTAGATGAGCTGTGTCAGGGCTTGACATCCCTGTGAAGTAAACTAGAGGAGCTGTGTCAGGGCTTGACATCCCTGTGAAGTAAACTAGAGGAGCTGTGTCAGGGCTTGACATCCCTGTGAAGTAAACTAGAGGAGCTGTGTCAGGGCTTGACATCCCTGTGAAGTAAACTAGATGAGCTGTGTCAGGGCTTGAGATCCCTGTGAAGTAAACTAAATGAGCTGTGTCAGGGCTTGACATCCCTGTGAAGTAAACTAGAGGAGCTGTGTCAGGGCTTGACATCCCTGTGAAGTAAACTAGATGAGCTGTGTCAGGGCTTGACATCCCTGTGAAGTAAACTAGAGGAGCTGTGTCAGGGCTTGACATCCCTGTGAAGTAAACTAGATGAGCTGTGTCAGGGCTTGAGATCCCTGTGAAGTAAACTAAATGAGCTGTGTCAGGGCTTGACATCCCTGTGAAGTAAACTAGAGGAGCTGTGTCAGGGCTTGACATCCCTGTGAAGTAAACTAGAGGAGCTGTGTCAGGGCTTGACATCCCTGTGAAGTAAACTAGAGGAGCTGTGTCAGGGCTTGAGATCCCTGTGAAGTAAACTAAATGAGTTGTGTCAGGGCTTGACATCCCTGTGAAGTAAACTAGAGGAGCTGTGTCAGGGCTTGACATCCCTGTGAAGTAAACTAGAGGAGCTGTGTCAGGGCTTGAGATCCCTGTGAAGTAAACTAGAGGAGCTGTGTCAGGGCTTGACATCCCTGTGAAGTAAACTAAATGAGCTGTGTCAGGGCTTGACATCCCTGTGAAGTAAACTAGAGGAGCTGTGTCAGGGCTTGAGATATCTGTGAAGTAAACTAGATGAGCTGTGTCAGGGCTTGAGATCCCTGTGAAGTAAACTAAATGAGCTGTGTCAGGGCTTGACATCCCTGTGAAGTAAACTAGAGGAGCTGTGTCAGGGCTTGACATCCCTGTGAAGTGACATGCATTAGGTCACAGTCCAAGTTATAGGCACAGGTCTCCAGTTAGGGGTGGTCTGTAAGTGCACACATCCAGATGAAGTGATTTTATGTGAGGGGGTTGGGGGTGGTAGAGTAGAACATCTCTAACCTGCATCTCTCCGAAGCGGTAGTATGACATCTTATACATCAGACAGTTGAGCAGGACGGGAGACCCCGCTTTGTCCACCCTAAACTCTCCCTGGGGGGTAAAGTAGTCACTCTCCTGAGGAGGGAACAGACAGACAGTTTAGTACTCTCATCCTGAGGAGGGAACAGACAGACAGTTTAGTACTCTCATCCTGAGGAGGGAACAGACAGACAGTTTAGTACTCTCATCCTGAGGAGGGAACAGACAGACAGTTTAGTACTCTCATCCTGAGGACAGAAACTCTCTAGAGACTCATCCTGTTTTTAACCAATGTGTTGTTGGTATGTAACTTAATAACAGTCTTTACGCACAACATCAGGACAAAGCTATTGACAAGAAGAACCATAGAAATTGAATTATATTTCTATGACTTCACATCATATGTAAGTGGCCAACTTTCCAAGTATTTGGGATAACCTCACCTCACCCTGTGATCCTTCTATAGCTCAGTTTACCTCACCCTGCAATCCTTCTATGCTCAGTTTACCTCACCCTGCCATCCTTCTATAGCTCAGTTTACCTCACTCTGCCATCCTTCTATAGCTCAGGTTACCTCACCCTGCCATCCTTCTATAGCTCAGTTTACCTCACCCTGCCATCCTTCTATAGCTCAGTTTACCTCACCCTGCCATCCTTCTATAGCTCAGTTTCCCTCACCCTGCCATCCTTCTATAGCTCAGGTTACCTCACCCTGCCATCCTTCTATAGCTCAGTTTACCTCACCCTGCCATCCTTCTATAGCTCAGTTTACCTCACCCTGCCATCCTTCTATAGCTCAGTTTACCTCACCCTGCAATCCTTCTATAGCTCAGTTTACCTCACCCTGCAATCCTTCTATAGCTCAGTTTACCTCACCCTGCCATCCTTCTATAGCTCAGGTTACCTCACCCTGCCATCCTTCTATAGCTCAGTTTACCTCACCTCACCCTGCAATCCTACTATAGCTCAGTTTACCTCACCCTGCCATCCTTCTATAGCTCAGTTTACCTCACCCTGCCATCCTTCTATAGCTCAGTTTACCTCACCCTGCCATCCTTCTATAGCTCAGGTTACCTCACCCTGCAATCCTTCTATAGCTCAGTTTACCTCACCCTGCCATCCTTCTATAGCTCAGGTTACCTCACCCTGCCATCCTTCTATAGCTCAGTTTACCTCACCCTGCCATCCTTCTATAGCTCAGTTCACCTCACCCTGCCATCCTTCTATAGCTCAGTTCACCTCACCCTGCCATCCTTCTATAGCTCAGTTTACCTCACCCTGCCATCCTTCTATAGCTCAGGTTACCTCACCCTGCCATCCTTCTATAGCTCACAGTGGTAGTTACAGCTAACCAATACTTGTGTTTTTTAAAACATGATGGGTTAAAGGCTGCCGTCTCTCACGGGTCTTTGGGATGCTTCTCCCTCTGCGATCCCTCTGTAGCTAACAGTGGAAGCGTCACCTCACCACCACACTAAAGTCCTCCTCACCCTGATGTCTTTGGGGTGCTCTCCCTCTGCGATCCGCACCATCCACAGGAACTTGTTGATGTCATCACCAGAGTAGCCAATCACGCCTCCGAAGATAATAAGCACATAGTCCACATCCAAAGACCTCATGATCTCATACGCTGCACTCTCATTGGACGACATGGCCTTGCCCACCTGAACACACAGAGAGAGAGAGAGAGAGAGAGAGAGAGAGAGAGAGAGAGAGAGCAATAGAGAGAGAGAAAGACCCAGAGAGAGAGAGAGAGACCCAGAGAGAGAGAGAGAGACCCAGAGAGAGAGAGAGAGAGACCCAGAGAGAGACCCAGAGAGGAGGGGGAGAGGAGGGGGAGGGAGAGAGTGACAGAGAGAGGATGAATAACACATGTCCACATGGTGGCGCCAGAGATTTAAGACCCATGTGAAATTGATTACATTTTAGATGAGTTAATACATTTACTGTTTAAAATGGATTGATCCATTGTGAGAATAATGAGAAATGCACTTTAAAATAAAGTTTGATTCATTCATTGACTGACTGATTGCTGGGAGATCGATCCAAACAGCTGCTGGGGGGAGATCTCTGATTTCACAGGGAAGAACTCAAAGAATAATGTTTCCATGTCCCCTTTATATAGTGGGAGATGATAATTCTAATCGTATTGTTTACACAACAGTTATTTGATTCAAGCAACAGTTCCAGAACACAGTGGCCTTGTGTTTGGGTACAGATACACCAGGGGTCCTATGGAAGACATATCCCAGTCCAACACAGAATATATTTGTTTTATTTTTACCTTTATTTAACTAGGCAAATCAGTTAAGAACATTTTTATGTCGCCCTAGGAACAGTGGGTTTAACTGCCTTGTTCAGGGGGCAGAACGACTGATTTTTTTTACCTTGTCAGCTCAGGGGATTCAATCTTGCAACCTTTCGGTTACTAGTCCAACGCTCTAACCACTAGGCTACCTGCTGGTTACTAGTCCAACGCTCTAACCACTAGGCTACCTGCTGGTTACTAGTCCAACGCTCTAACCACTAGGCTACCTGCTGGTTACTAGTCCAACGCTCTAACCACTAGGCTACCTGCTGGTTACTGGCCCAACGCTCTAACCACTAGGCTACCTGCTGGTTACTAGTCCAACGCTCTAACCACTAGGCTACCTGCTGGTTACTGGCCCAGCACTCTAACCACTAGGCTACCTGCTGGTTACTAGTCCAACGCTCTAACCACTAGGCTACCTGCTGGTTACTGGCCCAACGCTCTAACCACTAGGCTACCTGCTGGTTACTAGTCCAACGCTCTAACCACTAGGCTACCTGCTGGTTACTAGTCCAACGCTCTAACCACTAGGCTACCTGCTGGTTACTGGCCCAACGCTCTAACCACTGGGCTACCTGCTGGTTACTAGTCCAACGCTCTAACCACTAGGCTACCTGCTGGTTACTGGCCCAGCACTCTAACCACTAGGCTACCTGCTGGTTACTAGTCCAACGCTCTAACCACTAGGCTACCTGCTGGTTACTGGCCCAACGCTCTAACCACTAGGCTACCTGCTGGTTACTAGTCCAACGCTCTAACCACTGGGCTACCTGCTGGTTACTGGTCCAACGCTCTAACCACTGGGCTACCTGCTGGTTACTGGCCCAGCACTCTAACCACTAGGCTACCTGCTGGTTACTAGTCCAACGCTCTAACCACTAGGCTACCTGCTGGTTACTGGCCCAACGCTCTAACCACTAGGCTACCTGCTGGTTACTAGTCCAACGCTCTAACCACTAGGCTACCTGCTGGTTACTAGTCCAACGCTCTAACCACTAGGCTACCTGCTGGTTACTGGCCCAACGCTCTAACCACTAGGCTACCTGCTGGTTACTGGCCCAGCGCTCTAACCACTAGGCTACCTGCTGGTTACTAGTCCAACGCTCTAACCACTAGGCTACCTGCTGGTTACTTGTCCAACACTCTAACCACTAGGCTACCTGCTGGTTACTAGTCCAACGCTCTAACCACTAGGCTACCTGCTGGTTACTGGCCCAACGCTCTAACCACTAGGCTACCTGCTGGTTACTAGTCCAACGCTCTAACCACTAGGCTACCTGCTGGTTACTAGTCCAACGCTCTAACCACTAGGCTACCTGCTGGTTACTAGTCCAACGCTCTAACCACTAGGCTACCTGCTGGTTACTAGTCCAACGCTCTAACCACTAGGCTACCTGCTGGTTACTAGTCCAACGCTCTAACCACTAGGCTACCTGCTGGTTACTAGTCCAACGCTCTAACCACTAGGATACCTGCTGGTTACTAGTCCAACGCTCTAACCACTAGGCTACTTGTCGACACCGACATATCCTCAACATATCCCCTTGAGAAGTGACAGCAGCTCACTCCGTATTCCGCCACCACAATAGAGTACGAGTCTTTTACCAATGCTATATGACTGTTGTTCCAGGTGTTGTTGTCCACTAGTGTGGTCCGATTGGCCATCCCTGCTATCTGATAGCCATAGTCCCACCACGACATCACTCTGGCCTGCTCCTCTGTGTTCTGCCTTAGCCAATAGTAGGCCTCGCGGAAATCATCTAGAATATTCCTCGACCTGGGTACAGAAGAGTGGAGAGAAACACAGAGAGAGAACTCATTTATGGAATGGGTCATTGTTTACTAGTTCCTAGCGATCCCATGAAGCTTCTTCTGTGGTTTGGTGAGAGAGAGAGAGAAACAGCGAGAGAGAGACAGAGAGAAACAGCGAGAGAGAGAAACAGCGAGAGAGAGACAGAGAGAAACAGCGAGAGAGAGAAACAGCGAGAGAGAGAGAGAAACAGCGAGAGAGAGAAACAGCGAGAGAGAGAGAAACAGCGAGAGAGTGAGAGAGAGAGAGAAACAGAGAGAAACAGAGAGAGAGTGAGAGAAACAGCGAGAGAGAGAAACAGCGAGAGAGAGAGAAACAGCGAGAGAGTGAGAGAGAGAGAGAAACAGAGAGAAACAGAGAGAGAGAAACAGAGAGAGAGAGAGAGAGAGAGACATTAGGAAAGGACAGTTCCAGAGGAAACTAATCCACTGAAGAGTGTGAGTCAGTGTGTGTGGGGGGGTCTTACCCATCGTTGTTATAAGAGGCCAGTACAACACTAGGGCTGGAGTAGGCGTTACTAGTAACCCAGGTGCAGTGGACAGCGAACATCATGAGCAGCATCAACATCAACATGGTGACAATACTCTTAATGTTGGGGCCCAGACCTTCCTCTGTCTTCTCCTGCTCGGAGACGTGCTTACGAACCTTCCCTGCCTGCAGAGGGAGACAGGAACACACAGATACAGGTCACACATGACTAAAACTCCTGCAAACATGGTACATTTCCTCAAATATCAGAACCGCAAATCCCTCTTTTCATATGCAGCGATACAAAAAAATATAGACAATCAGTTTGTGGGAAGACACATCCATAGATATGGTATCAGTTCACTACATTATCAGGAAAACATCAACCGGCTCTCAACAGATATGGTATCAGTTCACTACATTATCAGGAAAACATCACCGGCTCTCAACAGATATGGTATCAGTTCACTACATTATCAGGAAAACATCACCGGCTCTCAACAGATATGGTATCAGTTCACTACATTATCAGGAAAACATCACCGGCTCTCAACAGATATGGTATCAGTTCACTACATTATCAGGAAAACATCACCGGCTCTCAACAGATATGGTATCAGTTCACTACATTATCAGGAAAACATCACCGGCTCTCAACAGATATGGTATCAGTTCACTACATTATCAGGAAAACATCAACCGGCTCTCAACAGATATGGTATCAGTTCACTACATTATCAGGAAAACATCACCGGCTCTCAACAGATATGGTATCAGTTCACTACATTATCAGGAAAACATCAACCGCTCTCAACAGATATGGTATCAGTTCACTACATTATCAGGAAAACATCACCGGCTCTCAACAGATATGGTATCAGTTCACTACATTATCAGGAAAACATCACCGGCTCTCAACAGATATGGTATCAGTTCACTACATTATCAGGAAAACATCACGGCTCTCAACAGATATGGTATCAGTTCACTACATTATCAGGAAAACATCACCGGCTCTCAACAGATATGGTATCAGTTCACTACATTATCAGGAAAACATCACCGGCTCTCAACAGATATGGTATCAGTTCACTACATTATCAGGAAAACATCACCGAACTGTATACTGAACACTGACTATACTGAACTGTATACTGAACACTGACTATACTGAACTGTATACTGAACACTGACTATACTGAACTGTATCCTGAATACTGACTATACTGAACTGTATACTGACTATACTGAACTGTATACTGAATACTGACTATACTGAACTGTATACTGAACACTGACTATACTGAACTGTATACTGAACACTGACTATACTGAACTGTATACTGAACACTGACTATACTGAACTGTATACTGAACACTGACTATACTGAACTGTATACTGTATACTGAACTGTATACTGTATACTGACTATACTGAACTGTATACTGTATACTGACTATACTGAACTGTATACTGACTATACTGAACTGTATACTGTATACTGACTATACCGAACTGTATACTGAATACTGACTATACTGAACTGTATACTGTATACTGACTATACTGAACTGGATACTGAATACTGACTATACTGAACTGTATACTGTATACTGACTATACTGAACTGTATACTGTATACTGACTATACTGAACTGTATACTGAATACTGACTATACCAAACTGTATACTGAATACTGACTATACTGAACTGTATGCTGTATACTGACTATACCGAACTGTATACTGAATACTGACTATACTGAACTGTATACTGAACTGTATACTGAATACTGACTATACTGAACTGTATACTGACTATACCGAACTGTATGCTGTATACTGACTATACCGAACTGTATACTGACTATACTGAACTGTATACTGAATACTGACTATACCGAACTGTATGCTGTATACTGACTATACCAAACTGTATACTGAATACTGACTATACCGAACTGTATACTGACTATACTGAACTGTATACTGACTATACTGAACTGTATACTGACTATACTGAACTGTATACTGACTATACCGAACTGTATACTGAATACTGACTAGACTGAACTGTATACTGAATACTGACTATACTGAACTGTATACTCAATACTGACTATACCGAACTGTATACTGATTATACTGAACTGTATACTGACTATACTGAACTGTATACTGACTATACTGAACTGTATACTGACTATACTGAACTGTATACTCAATACTGACTATACCGAACTGTATACTGACTATACCGAACTGTATACTGACTATACTGAACTGTATACTGACTATACTGAACTGTATACTGACTATACCGAACTGTATACTCAATACTGACTATACCGAACTGTATACTGACTATACCGAACTGTATACTGACTATACTGAACTGTATACTGACTATACCGAACTGTATACTGACTATACCGAACTGTATACTGACTATACCGAACTGTATACTGACTATACTGAACTGTATACTGACTATACTGAACTGTACACTGAATACTGACTATACCGAACTGTATACTGACTATACCGAACTGTATACTGACTATACTGAACTGTACACTGACTATACTGAACTGTATACTGACTATACTGAACTGTACACTGACTATACTGAACTGTATACTGTACACTGACTATACTGAACTGTATACTGACTATACTGAACTGTATACTGACTATACTGAACTAAAATATGAATGCAACATGTAAAGTGTTGGTCCCATGTTTCATGAGCTGAAATAAAAGATCCCAGAAATGTTCCATACGCACAAAAAGCTTATTTCTCTCAAAGTTTTGGCACAAAATTGTTTACATCCCTGTTAATTAGCATTTCTCCTTTGCCAAGATAATCAATCCATCTGACAGGTGTGGCATATCAAGAAGCTGATTAAACAGCACGATCATTACACAGGTGCACCTTGTGCTGGGGACAATAAAAGGCCACTTTAAAATGTACAGTTTAGTCCCACAACACAATGCCGCAGATGTCTCAAGTTTTGAGGGAGCGTGCATTTGGCATCCTGACTGAAGGAATGTCCACGAGAGCTGTTGCCAGCGAACTGCATGTTCATTTCTCTATCATAAGCCGATTCCAACGTTGTTTAGAGAATTTTGGCGGTACGTCCAACCGGCCTCACAACCACAGAGTGTAACCAGGCCAGCCCAGAACCTCCACATCCGGCGTCTTCATCTCCGTGATCGTCTGAGACCAGCCACCCGGACAGCTGATGAAACCGAGGAGTATTTTGGTCTGTAATAAAGACCCTTAAGTGGGAAAAAACGAATTCTGATCCCCAGTGGGAGGGCCTGGCTGCCAAGTGGGTGGGCCTATGCCCAGCACAGGAAGGGTGTCAAGGCCCTGTCCAAAATAGGGAATAGGGTGTCAAGGCCCTGTCCAAAAGTAGTGCACTACTTATGAAACAGGGCTCTGGCCTAAAGTAGTGCACTACATATGAAACAGGGTACCAAAGCTCTGACTACTGCAGTGCAACGAAGTGCACCACAGTAGATAAGGATTTGAAGGTACTAAAGCTCTGCCAAAAAGAAGTGGAATAATGTACCATTTAGAGCCCACACTCATACCTTATCATAGAGGTTTTCAGAGTTCCTCTTGTCATCCTCATACCTTATCATAGAGGTTTCCAGAGTTCCTCTTGTCGTCCTCATCACTACTGTCCTCTATGGGAGGGCTCTCCCTCTTCATGTCGTCCCCTAGGTAGTGTTCAAACACACTAGAGAAGGCTATAGCTGACAGCATACACACTACGGGGGTTAGGGTCAGCATTAGACGGACCATTACTCCAGCAAAGTAGACCGAGCTGATGGCATACAGGGCCACTAGGGAGAGAGAGAGAGAGCAGGTTTACGGTTTAATACACTGGGTTAAAGTTTAATACACTGGGTTAGGGTTTAATACACTGGGTTAGGGTTTAATACACTGGGTTAGGGTTTAATACACTGGGTTATGGTTTAATACACTAGGTTAGAGTTTAATACACTGGGTTATGGTTTAATACACTGGGTTAGGGTTTAATACAATGGGTTAGGGTTTAATACACTGGCATAGGGTTTAATACACTGGGTTAGAGTTTAATACACTGGGTTAGGGTTTAATACACTGGGTTAGGGATTAATGCACTGGGTTAGATTTTAATACACTGGGTTATAGTTTAATACACTGGGTTAGGGTTTAATACACTGGATTATGGTTTAATACACTGGGTTAGAGTTTAATACACTGGGTTATAGTTTAATACACTTGGTTAGGGTTTAATACACTGGCTTAGGGTTTAATACACTGGGTTAGAATTTAATACACTGGGTTAGGGTTTAATACACTGGGTTAGGGTTTAATACACTGGGTAATGGTTTAACATATTGAGTTAAGGTTTAATACACTGGGTTAAGGTTTAACATATTGAGTTAAGGTTTAACATATTGAGTTGTTAGGGAGTGGCAGCTGAGGGGTCCGTTTTGGAGAGCCTGGCGTGCCCAAAGTAAAATGCTTCCCATTCAGGCCCAGAAAATAGGATATGCACATATTTGGTACCATTGGATAGGAAACACTCTGAATTTTCCAAAACTGTTAACCATCTGTGAGTAAAACAGAACGCATATAGCAGGCGAAACCCCGAGGAATTTCTGTCCTGGAAAAAGTGATTTTGACACATTGCTCATTTGGGCACCCCTCCCTCATGAAAATGACCATAAAAGGGCATATGAATGCAGTACCCATCGCTTCCTTTAGATGTCAACAGTCTGGAGACAGTGTAAAATTTCATTTTGGATGAATTAGACCAGAGAAGAAGAGCAAACCAGGAAGTGACTCTTTTATGTCAACAGTACCCAGTGCGCGTTCCCGAGAAGGCGCGCAGTGTCTTTTTTACCGTCGTTATCGATCAGTTTATATTCCGGTTGATTTATAATAGTAAATATACGTAAAAGTGTTCCTAAGGATACATTTAAAACTATGTTTGATTGTTCTTGGACAAGTTTATAGGTATAAGATGAACGAGTTTGCGTCACGTTTCAATGGACTAGTGGAGGCTGTCGTTTCTGATTATAACGCGAACCAAATGGAGGATTTATGGATAAAATACATTACTTTTTCTAACAAAAGAACCATGGATTGTCTTCGTTGGACACTTAGGATGACCTCAGCAGAAGTTCTTCAACAGGTAATTGATTTGTTTTCGCTGTGAAATGTGTTATGTGTGTGCCATGATGGCTAATCGATTCATGGCTATGGGAAAAATATGTGAGGTGCTACCCTCAAACAATCAAATGTGCTGCTTTCACCGTAAAGCCTTTTTGAACTCTGACAACACTGTGATATTGCCAAGAAACAGAGCTTTTGATGAGTATGGAACACTTGTATATTGGTGGATGTTTAATAATTCAACTTTGGGATTTTGAATTTGGCGCCTTACATTTCACCTGGTAGTGTCGGGAGCAGCCCGCTAGCGCCCCAGCAATCTCTGAGAGGTTAAGGTTTAACATATTGAGTTAAGGTTTAACACACTGGGTTAAGGTTTAACACACTGGGTTAAGGTTTAACACATTGGGTTAAGGTTTAACACATTGGGTTAAGGTTTAACACACTCGGTTAACGTTTAACACACTGGGTTAAGGTTTATCACACTACTCTCTCTGAGAAGTAGACAACACTGATATCATCCAGAACCACTAGGAAGAGCAGGGTGAACACAGAGATCCTATTAGAGCTGCATTATGTAACTTTTTGGGGTGACCCGACCAAGTTCACATAGAAATACCAGTTATAGATCTGTGATTCTTATTGAAAGCAAGTCTAAGAAGCGGTAGATGTGTTCTATGTGCGTTATTTCTATGCTTCCCGTGCTTAAGTTTTGTTTTTTTACTTTCTGTTTTGTACACCAGCTTCAAACAGCTGAAAATACAATATTTTTGGTTATTGAAAAGATCCTGTCGCGTCTTCTTCACGACTGCTTGCGTGTGTGTGTGGACCATTTTAAGTCCTTAGTGGACACCGAGGAACTTGAAGCTCTGGTCCCGCTCCACTGCAGCCCAGTTGATGTGGACGGGGGCGTGCCCGCCCCCTCGTTGCCTGCAGTCCATGATCAGCTCCTTGGTCTTACTAACGTTGAGGGAGAGGTTGTTGTCCCGGCACCACACGGCCAGGTCTCTGACCTCCTCCCTATAGGCTGTCTCATCGTCGCCAGTGATCAAGCCTACCACAGTCGTGTCGTCAGCAAACGTGCTGATGGTGTTGGAGTCGTGCGTGGCCACGCAGTCGTGGGGACTAAGCACACACCCCTGTGGTGCCCCTGTGGTGAAGGTAATGTTGCCTACCCTTACCACCTGGGGTCGGCCGGTCAGGAAGTCCAGGATCCAGTTGCAGAGGAATGTTTTCAGTTCCAGGGTCCCAGGCTTGATGACGAGCTTGGAGGGGACTATAGTGTTGAACGAGGAAAAGGAAAATAGCCCCCGGGTACATGGTTTCCTGCTCGTTTATAGCCTCGTACAGTTCCTTAACTGCCTGCTTGTTGTTATTATTGTCCTGAGGTGGAAAATATATACAGATGAAAACTCTCTCGGGAGGTTAGAAGGGTCGGCATTTAGGGGCGGCAGGGTAGCCTAGTGATTAGAGCGTTGGATCAATAACCGAAAAGTTGCAAGATCGATTCCCCCGAGCCGACACGGTACAAATCTGTCGTTCTGCCCCTGAACGAGGCAGTTAACCCACTGTTCCTAGGCCGTCGTTGTAAATAAGAATTTGTTCTTAACTTCTTAGGGAGCGGTGGGGCGCTAGCGCTAGCAAGGCGCCAAATTCAAAATCCAAAAGTTGAATTATTAAACATGCATCAACATACAAGTGTTTCATAGTCATCAAAAGCTCTGCTTCTTGGCAATATCACAGCGTTGTCAGATTTCAAAAAGGCTTTACGGCGAAAGCACCACATTTGATTGTTTGAGGATAGCACCCCACATATTTTTCCCATTACCATAAATTCATAAACCATGCGGTTCACACAAAACACATTTCACAGCGAAAACAAATCAATTACCTTTTGAAGAACTTCTGCTGAGGGCTTCCCAAGTGTCCAACGAAGACAATCCATGGTTCTTTTGTTAGAAAAAGTAATGTATTATATCCATAAATCTCTGTTTGGTTGGCGCGTTATAATGAGAAAATAGAGCGTCGACTCCTCCATTGAAACATGAAGAGAACTCGTTCAACTTATACCTATAAACTTGTCCAAGAACAATCAAACATAATTGTAAATGTATCCATAGGAACACTTTTATGTATAAATAGTATAATATTTCAACCAGAATATAAACTGGGCGATAAGAAAGGAAAAAACCACAGAGCGTGCCAGCCGTGAACGCGCATTTTCTTGTATTGACATCTGCATGGACACTTCCTTATTCGTCTTCTTCTCTGCTCTAAAAGCATCTAAAAAGAATCAGAACAGTTTCTCGAGACTGTTGACATCCAGAGGAAGCAATAGGTACTGCATTCATATGCCCCTATATGGGCATTTTCATAAGGGAGGGGTTCTAAATGAGGCAATCTGTCAAAACCACTTTTTCCAGGACAGAAATTCCTCGGGTTTTCGCCTGCCATATCCGTTCTGTTATACTCACAGACAAAGGTTAACACTTTTAGAAAATTCAGAGTGTTTCCTATCCAATGGTAATAAATATGTGCATATCCTATTTTCTGGGCCTGAATGGGAGGCATTTTACTTTGGGCACGCCAGGCTCTCCAAAACGGACACCTCGTGCGCTGCTGCCAAAGAAGTTAACTGACTAGCCTAGTTAAATAAAGGTTAAATACATACATTAGAACATCAGGTATTCCGAGACAGGTGAACAATGGGTGGAGTCTTCCACTGCACTAGAGTCAGTGCACCATGTCGATGATGCCAGTAGCCTAAACTCACTCACACAAGTAAGCTATAAAGCCCTGTGTGTGTGTGTGTGTGTGTTGACTTGAATAGCAATGATTGCTGTAGTCATTTTATTTCTATGGACACACACACACACTGCCATGCCATCTAACCGTAGACGTGCTCGTATTTGTGTGTGTGTGTGTGTGTGTCGGCTGCCATGCCATCTTACCGAAGACTCTCTCGTCGTTGATGTTCTTGATGCAGAACCAGAGTCCAGCAGGAAAGGTACAGACCAGGATGTGGAGGTCGAAGAAGAACGAGACCCAGGTGGTGGGCTGGTGCTCTGAGACAGAAGCTATGATGGGGATGTGAATCTTAGCATACCTGGAGAGAGGAGAGAGGGAGAAGAGAGAGGGAAAGGAGGGAGGGAGAGGGGGTGGGGTGAGGGAGAGAGAGAGAGAGGGATGGAGGGAGAGAGGGAAAAGAGAGAGGGAAAGGGGGGTAGGGTGAGGGAGAGAGGGAGGGAGGGAGAGGGAGAAGAGAGAGGGAGGAAGAGAGAGGGAGAAGAGAGGGATGTGGGGTGGGGTGAGGGAGGGAGGGAGGGAGGAGGAGGGAGGGAGGAGGGAGGGAGGGAGGGAGAAGAGAGGGATGTGGGGTGAGGGAGAAGAGAGAGGGAGAGCAGGGAGGGAGAAGAGAGAAGGAGAGGGGGTGAGGGAGAGAGAGAGGGAGGGAGGGAGGGAGATGAGAGGGAGGGGGTGGGGTGAGAGAGGGAGGGAGGGAGAAGAGAGGGATGTGGGGTGAGGGAGAAGAGAGAGGGAGAGCAGGGAGGGAGAAGAGAGAGAGAAGGAGAGGGGGGTGGGGTGAGGGAGGGAGGGACGGAGGGAGGGAGGGGGGAGAAGAAAGAGGGAGTGAGGGAGACGAGAGAGGGGGGTGAGGGGGTGAGGGAGAGAGAGGGAGGGATTTTTAGGATTTAAGTGCCTGTGGAAGGCTGTGGCTACAGTAAGTGAGTGGGCATTGACAGAAAGAGGAACACAGTGTTTCCTTGGTGAAGGTGATCCACAGTGAGTAAAACTGGACACATGTTGACCTGACACGACCCACACTGCACTGCAGCAGAACACGTACACTTTCTCTGAGACAAATAGACAGCTGATTCGTCACTCTGACAGCCTTCTCTCTCTACAGCAGAGGCCGGGGGCGGGGTACTGTTCAGTGCACTTACCCAGTATCCCACAGTGAATAGAATCGACCACTCCAAGGGGCGATGTGTCCTAAAACACAATGAACATTATTAAGTACAGCACAATTATGATCAAGTACACGATCACACACACACACACGTTAAGGGGACCAATAATTGATTCCCATTCAAAATCCTATTTTCCGTACTCCTTAACCCCCGGAGTCCTGACTCCTGGCCCTAAAATAGCCTTTTTACAAGTGGAGACCATCAAAATGTCCACACTTCTCTGAAGTTTTGTTGATTTACTACTCGAGGACTTCTGGTACTCACCAGTCTAGTAAAACGTGTTCTCCTCCCACACACACACACACTGACTATTTTTAACCAAATCCAATCAATCCTTCACCTCATCTATCTATCTAACACAGGGATGGGCTACAGACGGGGTCTCAACTTCCTGTTGAGAGGTAGAATGGTAGAATACACAAGGTGGCAACTTCCTGTTGAGAGGTAGAATAGTAGAATACACAAGGTGACAACTTCCTGTTGAGAGGTAGAATAGTAGAATACACAAGGTGACAACTTCCTGTTGAGAGGTAGAATAGTAGAATACACCAGGTGACAACTTCCTGTTGAGAGGTAGAATAGTAGAATACACAAGGTGACAACTTCCTGTTGAGAGGTAGAATAGTAGAATACACAAGGTGACAACTTCCTGTTGAGAGGTAGAATAGTAGAACACACAAGGTGACAACTTCCTGTTGAGAGGTAGAATACACAAGGTGACAACTTCCTGTTGAGAGGTAGAATAGTAGAATACACAAGGTGACAACTTCCTGTAGAGAGGTAGAATAGTAGAATACACAAGGTGACAACTTCCTGTTGAGAGGTAGAATAGTAGAATACACAAGGTGACAACTTCCTGTTGAGAGGTAGAATAGTAGAATACAGAAGGTGACAACTTCCTGTTGAGAGGTAGAATAGTAGAATACACAAGGTGACAACTTCCTGTTGAGAGGTAGAATAGTAGAATACACAAGGTGACAACTTCCTGTTGAGAGGTAGAATAGTAGAATACACAAGGTGACATATAGACATGTGGTTGTGCAGCAGCAGGTTCTCTTGTTGTGTCAGTCGCTGACAGTCAGCTATATAGTTGCAGGTTGTTAAGTTAGTCTAGCGGACAGCTATCTACACTTGTAGTAGTCGTCAAGGTTGAATTACCGGTGGGCTCCCATTGATTTCGTAAGTCCCTCTCACTCAGACAGAGTGACTTAACGAAATCAATATTACTGGATGTGGGGGTGGATGTGGGGGTGGATGAGGATGTGGATGAGGGTGTGGATGTGGGTATAGATGTGTGGATGTGGGTATAGATGTGGGTATGGATGTGTGGATGTGGGTATGGATGTGGGTATAGATGTGGGTATGGATGTGTGGATGTGGGTGTGGATGTGGGTATAGATGTGGGTGTGGATGTGTGGATGTGGGTGTGGATGTGGGTATAGATGTGGGTATGGATGTGGGTGTGGATGTGGGTATAGATGAGGGTATGGATGAGGGTGTGGATGTGGGTATGGATGTGGGTGTGGATGAGGGTATGTATGAGGGTGTGGATGAGGGTGTGGATGTGGGTGTGGATGTGGGTATGGATGTGGGTATAGATGTGGGTGTGGATGAGGGTATGGATGAGGGTGTGGATGAGGGTGTGGATGTGGATGTGGATGTGGGTATGGATGTGGGTGTGGATGAGGGTGTGGGTATGGATGTGGGTATGGATGTGGGTATAGATGGGGGTGTGGATGTGGGTATGGATGTGGGTATGGATGGGGGTGTGGATGTGGGTGTGGATGAGGGTGTGGATGAGGGTGTGGGTATAGATGTGGGTATGGATGTGTGGATGTGGGTATGGATGTGGGTATAGATGTGGGTATGGATGTGTGGATGTGGGTATAGATGTGGGTATGGATGTGGGTGTGGATGTGGGTATAGATGTGGGTGTGGATGAGGGTATGGATGAGGGTGTGGATGAGGGTGTGGATGTGGGTGTGGATGTGGGTATGGATGTGGGTATAGATGTGGGTGTGGATGAGGGTATGGACGAGGGTGTGGATGTGGGTATGGATGTGGGTGTGGATGAGGGTATGGATGAGGGTGTGGATGAGGGTGTGGATGTGGGTGTGGATGTGGGTATGGATGTGGGTATAGATGTGGGTGTGGATGAGGGTATGGATGAGGGTGTGGATGAGGGTGTGGATGTGGGTATGGATGTGGGTGTGGATGAGGGTGTGGATGAGGGTGTGGGTATGGATGTGGGTATGGATGTGGGTATAGATGGGGGTGTGGATGTGGGTATGGATGTGGGTATGGATGGGGGTGTGGATGTGGGTATGGATGTGGGTGTGGATGAGGGTGTGGATGTGGGTATGGATGTGGGTGTGGGTATGGATGAGGGTGTGGATGTGGGTATGGATGAGGGTGTGGATGTGAGTGTGGATGTGGGTATGGATGTGGGTGTGGATGTGGGTATGGATGAGGGTGTGGATGTGGGTAAGGATGAGGGTATGGATGTGGGTATAGATGTGGGTGTGGATGAGGGTATGGATGAGGGTGTGGATGAGGGTGTGGATGTGGGTATGGATGTGGGTATAGATGTGGGTATAGATGTGGGTGTGGATGAGGGTATGGATGAGGGTGTGGATGAGGGTGTGGATGTGGGTGTGGATGTGGGTATGGATGTGGTTGTGGATGAGGGTGTGGATGAGGGTGTGGATGTGGGTATGGATGTGGGTATGGATGTGGGTATAGATGTGGGTATGGATGTGGGTATGGATGGGGGTGTGGATGTGGGTATGGATATGGGTGTGGATGAGGTGTGGGTATGGATGAGGGTGTGGATGTGGGTATGGATGAGTGTGTGGATGTGAGTGTGGATTTGGGTATGGATGTGGGTGTGGATGTGGGTATGGATGAGGGTGTGGATGTGGGTATGGATGTGGGTATAGATGTGGGTGTGGATGAGGGTGTGGGTATGGATGTGGGTATAGATGTGGGTGTGGATGTGGGTATGGATGTGGGTGTGGGTGTGGGTGTGAATGAGGGTGTGGGTATGGATGTGGGTATATATGTGGGTGTGGATGTGGGTATGGATGAGGGTGTGGATGTGTGGATGTGGGTATGGATGTGTGGATGTGGGTATGGATGTGTGGATGTGGGTATAGATGTGGGTATGGATGTGGGTATGGATGTGTGGATGTGGGTATGGATGTGTGGATGTGGGTATAGATGTGGGTATGGATGTGGGTATGGATGAGGGTATAGATGAGGGTGTGGATGTGGGTATGGATGAGGGTGTGGATGTGGGTATGGATGTGGGTATGGATGTGGGTATGGATGAGGGTGTGGATGTGGGTATGGATGAGGGTGTGGATGAGGGTGTGGATGTGGGTATGGATGTGGGTAGGCAGACCCACCAACTACCGCGGTCCCTCATGATGAGTTCAGATTTGTTGTGGCCTCCAGGTATATAACAGCACAGTGTTGACCTACCTGTATAAGTCAGGTGTATAACAGCACGGTGTTGACCTACCTGTATAAGTCAGGTATATAACAGCACAGTGTTGACCTACCTGTATAAGTCAGGTATATAACAGCACGGTGTTGACCTACCTGTATAAGTCAGGTATATAACAGCACGGTGTTGACCTACCTGTATAAGTCAGGTATATAACAGCATGGTGTTGACCTACCTGTATAAGTCAGGTATATAACAGCACAGTGTTGACCTACCTGTATAAGTCAGGTATATAACAGCACAGTGTTGACCTACCTGTATAAGTCAGGTATATAACAGCACGGTGTTGACCTACCTGTATAAGTCAGGTATATAACAGCACGGTGTTGACCTACCTGTATAAGTCAGGTATATAACAGCACAGTGTTGACCTACCTGTATAAGTCAGGTATATAACAGCACGGTGTTGATCTACCTGTATAAGTCAGGTATATAACAGCACGGTGTTGACCTACCTGTATAAGTCAGGTATATAACAGCACGGTGTTGACCTACCTGTATAAGTCAGGTATATAACAGCACAGTGTTGACCTACCTGTATAAGTCAGGTATATAACAGCACAGTGTTGACCTACCTGTATAAGTCAGGTATATAACAGCACGGTGTTGACCTACCTGTATAAGTCAGGTATATAACAGCACAGTGTTGACCTACCTGTATAAGTCAGGTATATAACAGCACAGTGTTGACCTACCTGTATAAGTCAGGTATATAACAGCACAGTGTTGACCTACCTGTATAAGTCAGGTATATAACAGCACAGTGTTGACCTACCTGTATAAGTCAGGTATATAACAGCACGGTGTTGACCTACCTGTATAAGTCAGGTATATAACAGCACAGTGTTGATCTACCTGTATAAGTCAGGTATAT
The DNA here is from genome assembly GCA_030435695.1 of Brachymystax lenok tsinlingensis. NCBI lineage: Eukaryota > Metazoa > Chordata > Actinopteri > Salmoniformes > Salmonidae > Brachymystax > Brachymystax lenok. Next base: position 66,694,571 of record CM059789.1, read on the forward strand.
AACAGCACGGTGTTGACCTACCTGTATAAGTCAGGTATATAACAGCACAGTGTTGATCTACCTGTATAAGTCAGGTATATAACAGCACGGTGTTGACCTACCTGTATAAGTCAGGTATATAACAGTGAGGAAGACCGCCCCAGCAGCCAGAGAGACCGCCAGGAAGAACAGGGTCTGGAACTCCTGTCTGGTCAGTCTGTCTTTCAGGTACTGGAGGAAGGCATAGGCCTGCAGCAACGCAAACACACCTGGTAGAGAGAGGGAGAGGAGAGAGAGAGAGAGGTTGGGGGAAGAGAGAGAGAGAGCGAGAGAGAGAGAGGTTGGGGGAAGAGAGAGAGAGAGAGAGAGAGAAGGGGGAGGCAAGGAGAGAGGAGAGAGAGAGTTTCCATTATACCCCTGTACAGGAAGGGAGAGAGGGAGGGTTGTCAACAAGCAGCCATCACATCTATAGTCATAGAAATGCATGTTGAAGGTCTGATAGACAGTGAGCTCCAACAATACTGGGACAGTGACCCATCTCTGGTTGGACAGTGACCCATCTCTCGTCGTTTTGGCTCTGTACTGCAGCACTTTGGATCTAAAATGATACAATGACTAGGAGTTTAAAGTGCAGCTTTAACAGGATATTTTCATATCGGATGAACCTTTAAAAAAAAAAACTTTTGTACATAGTCCTCCCATTTTAGGGAACAATAGTATTGGGACAAATTCACACATGTGTATTAAAGTAGTCAAAATGTAAGTATTTGGCCCCATATTCATAGCACGCAATGACTACATCAAGCTTGTTACTTTACACATTTGTTGTATGCATTTTTTGGATATTTCTGAATGAACTGTGGGTAATGAGTGAGAAAGTTGGATGATCAAATATCCTACCCGCCCCCATGTTGAAACAACCCAAAAAACTGTCACTGACCCAATACTTTTGGAGCTCACTGTACCACAATAAACTCAGCGAAAAAAAAGAAACGTCCCTTTTTCAGGACCCTGTCTTGCAAAGATTAATTTGTAAAAATCCAAATAACTTCACAGATCTTCATTGTAAAGGGTTTAAACACTGGTTTCCCATGCTTGTTCAATGAACCATAAACAATTAATGAACATGCACCTGTGGAACGGTCGTTAAGACACTAACAGCTTACAGACGGTAGGCAATTAAGGTCACAGTTATGAAAACTTAGGACACTAAAGAGACCTTTCTACTGACTCTGAAAAACACCAAAAGAAAGATGCCCAGGGCCCCTGCTCATCAAGCTGAACGTGCCTTAGGCATGCTGCAAGGAGGCATGAGGGAAATAAATTGTTA
>CM059789.1:66700879-66743379 GCA_030435695.1 Brachymystax lenok tsinlingensis
AGGAAATACACAACAACATTTACTGGCTTTGTGTTCACTGTCCCTGAAGACTGTCACTGTACTAAAAAAACCCATTCAGGTAGCGCGTGCGCGCGTCTGCGTGTGTTTGTGTCCCCTGTGTGGGTGCGCGTCTGTGTGTCCACTCACCATGTAGAAGTACGAGAGGCAGCAGCCTATGGCCCAGAACACTGAACCAGTCTTCACTGATTTCACCTGACAGACAGAGAGGACAGGAAACGGTTCATGTTGTTACAAACTTTATTTAAACATTGCGTCGAAACATCCCAATACACTGGACAGTAATATGGTGCCGGAGAAAGCAGCAGTAAAACACACAGGGTATATCCCATATAGCACCCTGTCCCTGTAGTGCACTACTTCTAACCAGAGCCCTATGGGCCCCCGTCTCTGATCAAAGTAGTGAACTCATATAGGGAATAGGGAACCATTTCAGATGCACACGGTGAAAAACAAAATGTTTTACCTTCCGACAGAAATAAGGCTTACAAAAGAGGTATAGAGCAGCTGCATATTGAACAGGAACAGTAGAGACATAGAGCAGCTGCATATTGAACAGGAACAGTAGAGAGACATAGAGCAGCTGCATATTGAACAGGAACAGTAGAGACATAGAGCAGCTGCATATTGAACAGGAACAGTAGAGACATAGAGCAGCTGCATATTGAACAGGAACAGTAGAGACATAGAGCAGCTGCATATTGAACAGGAACAGTAGAGAGACATAGAGCAGCTGCATATTGAACAGGAACAGTAGAGAGACATAGAGCAGCTGCATATTGAACAGGAACAGTAGAGACATAGAGCAGCTGCATATTGAACAGGAACAGTAGAGACATAGAGCAGCTGCATATTGAACAGGAACAGTAGAGACACAGAGCAGCTGCATATTGAACAGGAACAGTAGAGACATAGAGCAGATGCATATTGAACAGGAACAGTAGAGAGACATAGAGCAGCTGCATATTGAACAGGAACAGTAGAGACATAGAGCAGCTGCATATTGAACAGGAACAGTAGAGACACAGAGCAGCTGCATATTGAACAGGAACAGTAGAGGCATAGAGCAGCTGCATATTGAACAGGAACAGTAGAGACATAGAGCAGCTGCATATTGAACAGGAACAGTAGAGACATAGAGCAGCTGCATATTGAACAGGAACAGTAGAGACATAGAGCAGCTGCATATTGAACAGGAACAGTAGAGACATAGAGCAGCTGCATATTGAACAGGAACAGTAGAGACATAGAGCAGCTGCATATTGAACAGGAACAGTAGAGAGACATAGAGCAGCTGCATATTGAACAGGAACAGTAGAGACATAGAGCAGCTGCATATTGAACAGGAACAGTAGAGACATAGAGCAGCTGCATATTGAACAGGAACAGTAGAGACATAGAGCAGCTGCATATTGAACAGGAACAGTAGAGACATAGAGCAGCTGCATATTGAACAGGAACAGTAGAGACATAGAGCAGCTGCATATTGAACAGGAACAGTAGAGACACACAGAGCAGCTGCATATTGAACAGGAACAGTAGAGACATAGAGCAGCTGCATATTGAACAGGAACAGTAGAGACATAGAGCAGCTGCATATTGAACAGGAACAGTAGAGACATAGAGCAGCTGCATATTGAACAGGAACAGTAGAGACATAGAGCAGCTGCATATTGAACAGGAACAGTAGAGACATAGAGCAGCTGCATATTGAACAGGAACAGTAGAGACACAGAGCAGCTGCATATTGAACAGGAACAGTAGAGACATAGAGCAGCTGCATATTGAACAGGAACAGTAGAGACATAGAGCAGCTGCATATTGAACAGGAACAGTAGAGACATAGAGCAGCTGCATATTGAACAGGAACAGTAGAGACATAGAGCAGCTGCATATTGAACAGGAACAGTAGAGAGACATAGAGCAGCTGCATATTGAACAGGAACAGTAGAGACATAGAGCAGCTGCATATTGAACAGGAACAGTAGAGACATAGAGCAGCTGCATATTGAACAGGAACAGTAGAGACATAGAGCAGCTGCATATTGAACAGGAACAGTAGAGACATAGAGCAGCTGCATATTGAACAGGAACAGTAGAGACATAGAGCAGCTGCATATTGAACAGGAACAGTAGAGACACAGAGCAGCTGCATATTGAACAGGAACAGTAGAGACATAGAGCAGCTGCATATTGAACAGGAACAGTAGAGACATAGAGCAGCTGCATATTGAACAGGAACAGTAGAGACATAGAGCAGCTGCATATTGAACAGGAACAGTAGAGACATAGAGCAGCTGCATATTGAACAGGAACAGTAGAGAGACATAGAGCAGCTGCATATTGAACAGGAACAGTAGAGACATAGAGCAGCTGCATATTGAACAGGAACAGTAGAGACATAGAGCAGCTGCATATTGAACAGGAACAGTAGAGACATAGAGCAGCTGCATATTGAACAGGAACATTAAACCCACACAGAGCAGCTGCATATTGAACAGGGACAGTAAATTATTCATGGTTTTTCCTTAACGACCTGCTAGATCGCTACACATCATTTACTAAATTCAGCCCCTCCTCTACTTCAAACTAGAGATATGTAGCTCACAGAACCAGACATCTTAGGCAGTGTGTGTATGATGTGTTGTGTGTGTGTGCGTGTATGTGTGTGTGCGTGTGTGTGTGTGTATGTGTGTGTGTATGTGTGTGTGCGTGTGTGTGTGTGTGTGTGTGTGTGTGTGTGTGTGTGTGTGTGTGTGTGTGTGTGTGTGTGTGCTTGTGCTATTAGGCTAACATAGAGTTGATAAGGCTTGACTTAAACAAGTCTGATTTACAGCCTAGGATTGGACAGATTAAATGTTCCACAAAAGCCAGCGAGACGTTAAAACAGATTTAAATAAAGTCAACAACAGGGAGAGTAATGTATCTGGGGTATGTTGCCACGGTTACAACACTTAGACAGGTACGGCTGGGATTAATGAGGAGAGAGCTGGTTGGTTTTGTCCTATTTGTCTTTTGTTTGTTTACTCTGTGTAAGGCAAGAGGAGGTGGCTGGGGATTCAGCAGCTCAACACACACTCACACACACACACACACACACACACACACACACACACACACACACACACACACACACACACACACACACACACACACACACACACACACACACACACACACACACACACACACACACACACACACACGGACACGGACACGGACACGGACACGGACACGGACACTGACACTGACACACACACACACACACCATCTACATGTACACTAGTATTGGAGCCAAGCTTTATTTTTTATAAATTAATTAACTGATGTCAGTTTGATATCAGATGCTACATCAACTAATTAGCACTGCACTCGCTGTCTGATGACTGGCTGTCTGATGACTGGCTGTCTGATGACTGGCTGTCTGATGACTGGCTGTCTGATGACTGGCTGTCTGATGACTGGCTGTCTGATGACTGGCTGTCTGATGACTGGCTGTCTGTGTTGCTGCTCAATCAGACTTCCATCTGGTTAAAGAGAGAAGCGTATCCAGGTCTTTGATGACTGTCTGTCTGTGTGGCTTCTCAATCAGACTTCCATCTGGTTAAAGAGAGAAGCGTATCCAGGTCTTTGATGACTGGCTGTCTGTGTGGCTTCTCAATCAGACTTCCATCTGGTTAAAGAGAGAAGCGTATCCAGGTCTTTGATGACTGTCTGTCTGTGTGGCTTCTCAATCAGACTTCCATCTGGTTAAAGAGAGAAGCGTATCCAGGTCTTTGATGACTGTCTGTCTGTGTGGCTTCTCAATCAGACTTCCATCTGGTTAAAGAGAGAAGCGTATCCAGGTCTTTGATGACTGGCTGTCTGTGTGGCTTCTCAATCAGACTTCCATCTGGTTAAAGAGAGAAGCGTATCCAGGTCTTTGATGACTGGCTGTCTGTGTGGCTTCTCAATCAGACTTCCATCTGGTTAAAGAGAGAAGCGTATCCAGGTCTTTGATGACTGGCTGTCTGATGACTGGCTGTCTGATGACTGTCTGTCTGTGTGGCTTCTCAATCAGACTTCCATCTGGTTAAAGGGAGAAGCGTATCCAGGTCTTTGATGACTGGCTGTCTGATGACTGGCTGTCTGATGACTGTCTGTCTGTGTGGCTTCTCAATCAGACTTCCATCTGGTTAAAGGGAGAAGCGTATCCAGGTCTTTGATGACTGGCTGTCTGATGACTGGCTGTCTGATGACTGGCTGTCTGTGTGGCTTCTCAATCAGACTTCCATCTGGTTAAAGAGAGAAGCGTATCCAGGTCTTTGATGACTGGCTGTCTGTGTGGCTTCTCAATCAGACTTCCATCTGGTTAAAGAGAGAAGCGTATCCAGGTCTTTGATGACTGGCTGTCTGTGTGGCTTCTCAATCAGACTTCCATCTGGTTAAAGAGAGAAGCGTATCCAGGTCTTTGGGAAGCGGCATGGCAGATATAGGACAGCTGAATGGGAGGGTTGGTAGTTGGAAGTTCAATGTTTAGCTGCATGTGTAGCAGAGGTTGTTTGGTGGCCCTGAAAACGTGCGATGAGTAACCTTGTCCCAGAGCGAATGCCTAAACTGAATTGACCCCAAATCTGCCCTGGAAAAGCACCAATTAAATCCTGCAGTGTGTCTGTGCGTGTGTGCGTTTGGGTTTAATACCGGTGACCGGTATCCCGGCACTTCTCGAACCAAGCTCCTTCCCGTTTTTCCCAAGAAAAATTGTGACGGGAACCGTGGAGCAATAATATCAAAAATATATGAAAGCACTAATGCAAATATAGTAAATATGCATGTGTGAATAGCTGCGTCGCTACCCAAACCAGAAACCATGGATACATGGCAGCATTCACACAAAACTGAAAGCACAAACCAACGCATTTAACCATGGCAACGTGACTGGGAATATGACCGAAGACAAACAGCGTAGTTATTCCCTCCGTAAGACAATCAAACAGGCAAAACGTCAGTACAGAGACAAAGTGGAGTCGCAATTCAACGGCTCAGACACGAGATGTATGTGGCAGGGTCTACAGACAACCACGGCCTACAAAAGGAAAAAACCAGCCACGTGGCGGACACTGACGTCTTGCTTCCGGACTAGCTTAAACACCTTCTTCCCCCGCTTTGAGGACAACACAGTGCCACCGTCGCGGCCCGCTACCAAGGACTGTGGGCTCTCCTTCTCCGTGGCCGACGTGAGAAAGACAATTAAACGTGCTAACCCTCGCAAGGCTGCCGGCCCAGACGGCATCCATAGCCTCGTCTTCAGAGCATGTGCAGACCAGCTGGCTGGTGTGTTTACGGACATATTCAATCTCTCCCTATCCCAGTCTGCTGTCCCCACAAGCTTCAAGATGGCCACCATTGTTCCTGTACCCAAGAAAGCTAAGGTAACTGAGCTAAATGACTATCGCCCCGTAGCACTCACTTCTGTCATCATGAAGTGTTTTGAGAGACTAGTCAAGGATCATATCACCTCCACCCTACCTGTCACCCTAGACCCACTTCAATTTGCTTACCGCCCCAGACGATGAAATCGTCATCACTCTGCACACTGCCCTATCCCATTTGGACAAGAGGAATACGTAAGAATGCCGTTCATCGACTACAGCTCAGCATTCAACACCATAGTACCCTCCAAGCTCATCATTAAGCTCGGGGCCCTGGGTCTGAACCCTGCCCTGTGGAACTGGGTCCTGGACTTCCTGATGGGGCCGCCCCCAGGTGGTGAAGGTAGGAAACAACACTGGGGCCCCACAAGGGTGCATTCTCAGCCCTCTCCTGTACTCCCTGTTCACCCACGACTACTTGGCCATGCACACCTCCACCTCAATCATCAAGTTTGCAGACGAAAAAACAGTAGTAGGCCTGATTACCAACAATGACGAGACGGCCTACAGGGAGGAGGTGAGGGTCCTGGGAGAGAGGTGGCAGGAAAACAACCTCTCACTCAACGTCAACAAAACAAAGGAGCTGATCGTGGACTTCAGGAAACAGCAGAGGGAGCACCCCCCTATCCACATCGACGGGACAGCAGTGGAGAAGGTGGAAAACTTCAAGTTCCTCTGCGTACACATCACGGACAATCTGAAATGGTCCACACACACACAGACAGTGTGGTGAAGAAGTCACAACAGCGCCTCTTCAACCTCAAGACGCTTGGCCCCTGAGACCCTCAGAAACTTCTACAGATGCACCATCGAGAGGATCCTGTCGGGCTGCATCACCGCCTGGTATGGCAAATGCGCCGCCCACAACCGCAGGGCTCTTCAGAGGGTGGCACGGTCTGCCCAACGCATCACCGGGGGGTAAACTACCTGCGCTCCAGGACACCTACAGCACTCGATGTCACAGGAAGGACAAAAAGATCATCAAGGACAGCAACCACCACAGTCACGGCCTGTTCACCCCGCTATCATCCAGAAGGCGAGGTCAGTACAGGTGCATCAAACCTGGGACCGAGAGACTGAAAAACAGCTTCTATCTCAAGGCCATCAGACTGTTAAACAGCCATCACTAGCCGGCTACCACCCAGTTACTCAAACCTGCCCCTTAGAGGCTGCTGCCCTATAGACATCGACATGAAATCACTGACCACTTTAATAATGGAACACTAGTCACTTTAATAATGTTTACATACTGCTTTACTCATCTCATATGTATATACTTTATTCTATTCTACTGTATTTTAGTCAATGCCACTCCGACATTGCTCATCCTAATATTTATATATTTCTTAATTCCATTCTTTTACTTTTAGATGTCTGTGTATTGTTGTGAATTGACCCGCGAGCTATTTAACATCTGTTAAATATGTGTATGTGACCAATAACATCTGTTAAATATGTGTATGTGACCAATAACATCTGTTAAATATGTGTATGTGACCAATAAGATCTGCTAAATATGTGTATGGACCAATCACATCTGTTAAATATGTGTATGGACCAATAACATCTGTTAAATATGTGTATGGACCAATAACATCTGTTAAATATGTGTATGGACCAATAACATCTGTTAAATATGTGTATGGACCAATCACATCTGTTAAATATGTGTATGTGGCCAATAACATCTGTTAAATATGTGTATGTGACCAACAAGATCTGCTAAATATGTGTATGGACCAATCACATCTGTTAAATATGTGTATGGACCAATAACATCTGTTAAATATGTGTATGGACCAATAACATCTGTTAAATATGTGTATGGACCAATAACATCTGTTAAATATGTGTATGGACCAATAACATGTGATTTGATGAAAGTGATATATTAACACTCCGGCTTCATTCAGACATTAGATCAGACATCACAACGCTAGGCCAATAACCTCATTCATACATTAGATCAGACATCACAACGCTAGGCCAATAACCTCATTCATACATTAGATCAGACATCACAATGCTAGGCCAATAACCTCATTCATACATTAGATCAGGCATCACAACGCTAGGCCAATAACCTCATTCATACATTAGATCAGACATCACAACGCTAGGCCAATAACCTCATTCATACATTAGATCAGACATCACAACGCTAGGCCAATAACCTCATTCATACATTAGATCAGACATCACAACGCTAGGCCAATAACCTCATTCATACATTAGATCAGACATCACAACGCTAGGCCAATAACCTCATTCATACATTAGATCAGACATCACAACGCTAGGCCAATAACCTCATTCATACATTAGATCAGACATCACAACGCTAGGCCAATAACCTCATTCATACATTAGATCAGACATCACAACGCTTAGACCAATAACCTCATTCATACATTAGATCAGACATCACAACGCTTAGACCAATAACCTCATTCATACATTAGATCAGACATCACAACGCTAGGCCAATAACCTCATTCATACATTAGATCAGACATCACAACGCTAGGCCAATAACCTCATTCATACATTAGATCAGACATCACAATGCTAGGCCAATAACCTCATTCATACATTAGGTCAGACATCACAACGCTAGACCAATAACCTCATTCATACATTAGGTCAGACATCACAACGTTAGACCAATAACCTCATTCATACATTAGGTCAGACATCACAACGCTAGGCCAATAACCTCATTCATACATTAGATCAGACATCACAACGCTAGACCAATAACCTCATTCATACATTAGATCAGACATCACAATGCTAGGCCAATAACCTCATTCATACATTAGATCAGACATCACAACGCTAGGCCAATAACCTCATTCATACATTAGATCAGACATCACAACGCTAGGCCAATAACCTCATTCATACATTAGATCAGACATCACAACGCTAGGCCAATAACCTCATTCATACATTAGATCAGACATCACAACGCTAGGCCAATAACCTCATTCATACATTAGATCAGACATCACAACGCTTAGGCCAATAACCTCATTCATACATTAGATCAGACATCACAACGCTAGGCCAATAACCTCATTCATACATTAGATCAGACATCACAACGCTAGGCCAATAACCTCATTCATACATTAGATCAGACATCACAACGCTAGGCCAATAACCTCATTCATACATTAGATCAGACATCACAACGCTTAGGCCAATAACCTCATTCATACATTAGATCAGACATCACAACGCTAGGCCAATAACCTCATTCATACATTAGATCAGACATCACAACGCTAGACCAATAACCTCATTCAGACATTAGATCAGACATCACAACGCTAGACCAATAACCTCATTCAGACATTAGATCAGACATCACAACGCTAGACCAATAACCTCATTCATACATTAGATCAAACATCACAACGCTTAGACCAATAACCTCATTCATACATTAGATCAGACATCACAACGCTTAGACCAATAACCTCATTCATACATTAGATCAGACATCACAACGCTAGACCAATAACCTCATTCATACATTAGATCAGACATCACAACGCTAGACCAATAACCTCATTCATACATTAGATCAGACATCACAACGCTTAGACCAATAACCTCATTCATACATTAGATCAGACATCACAACGCTAGACCAATAACCTCATTCATACATTAGATCAGACATCACAACGCTAGACCAATAACCTCATTCATACATTAGATCAGACATCACAACGCTAGACCAATAACCTCATTCATACATTAGGTCAGACATCACAACGTTAGACCAATAACCTCATTCATACATTAGATCAGACATCACAACGCTAGGCCAATAACCTCATTCATACATTAGATCAGACATCACAACGCTAGACCAATAACCTCATTCATACATTAGATCAGACATCACAACGCTAGACCAATAACCTCATTCATACATTAGATCAGACATCACAACGCTAGGCCAATAACCTCATTCATACATTAGATCAGACATCACAACGCTAGACCAATAACCTCATTCATACATTAGATCAGACATCACAACGCTAGGCCAATAACCTCATTCATACAGTAGATCAGACATCACAACGCTAGGCCAATAACCTCATTCATACAGTAGATCAGACATCACAACGCTAGGCCAATAACCTCATTCATACATTAGATCAGACATCACAACGCTAGGCCAATAACCTCATTCATACATTAGATCAGACATCACAACGCTAGACCAATAACCTCATTCATACATTAGATCAGACATCACAACGCTAGGCCGATAACCTCATTCATACATTAGATCAGACATCACAACGCTAGACCAATAACCTCATTCATACATTAGATCAGACATCACAACGCTAGACCAATAACCTCATTCATACATTAGATCAGACATCACAACGCTAGGCCAATAACCTCATTCATACATTAGATCAGACATCACAACGCTAGGCCAATAACCTCATTCATACATTAGATCAGACATCACAACGCTAGGCCAATAACCTCATTCATACATTAGATCAGACATCACAACGCTAGGCCAATAACCTCATTCATACATTAGATCAGACATCACAACGCTAGGCCAATAACCTCATTCATACATTAGATCAGACATCACAACGCTAGGCCAATAACCTCATTCATACATTAGATCAGACATCACAACGCTAGACCAGAAGAATCATGTCAGATTGTTTTCGCTGGTATTATATGCTTTTAAAAAGCATTTCTGGTTTGAACAGGAATACTGAGATGTTACTGGGATATTACCAATTTTCTTGGAAAGGACTTTTGAGGAAAATTAAGGATTTTAGAGAAAACCCAAGAGTGTGTTCTGTTGCAGTGCTGTGTCTCTACTAACCCATAAAAAATATGTAAACTGGGGGGTGTGTCTCTACTAACCCATAAAAAATATGTAAACTGGAGGGTGTGTCTCTAATAACCCATAGATAATATGTAAACTGGAGGGTGTATCTCTACTAACCCATAGATAATATGTAAACTGGAGGGTGTGTCTCTACTAACCCATAGATAATATGTAAACTGGAGGGTGTGTCTCTACTAACCCATAGATAATATGTAAACTGGAGGGTGTGTCTCTACTAACCCATAGATAATATGTAAACTGGAGGGTGTCTCTCTGTTAACCCATAGATAATATGTAAACTGGAGGGTGTATCTCTACTAACCCATAGATAATATGTAAACTGGAGGGTGTGTCTCTACTAACCCATAGATAATATGTAAACTGGAGGGTGTGTCTCTAATAACCCATAGATAATATGTAAACTGGAGGGTGTGTCTCTAATAACCCATAGATAATATGTAAACTGGAGGGTGTGTCTCTACTAACCCATAGATAATATGTAAACTGGAGGGTGTGTCTCTACTAACCCATAGATAATATGTAAACTGGAGGGTGTGTCTCTACTAACCCATAGATAATATGTAAACTGGAGGGTGTATCTCTACTAACCCATAGATAATATGTAAACTGGAGGGTGTGTCTCTACTAACCCATAGATAATATGTAAACTGGAGGGTGTGTCTCTACTAACCCATAGATAATATGTAAACTGGAGGGTGTGTCTCTACTAACCCATAGATAGTAGGTAAACTGGAGGGCAAAGATGGCGATGCCCTCATTGTCGAAAGAGCCCGCCACAGAGCGGGAGATGTAACCGGGGACAATAGCGATGAAGCACGCCGCCAGAAGCCCTGCCCCCTGGTTCCAGAGCTCGAGGGTCAGCAGGAAGGTGGCGATGGACGTGAGGCCACTGAAGACGGGCGCCAGGAACACACACACATCTCGGATGTGCACCGTGATGTGGAGAAGGTTTAGAACATAGTGGATGAGACCCGCGGTTACCATCAGACCTGGGTAAACCTGGAGAGAGAGAGAGAGAGAGAGAGAGAGAGAGAGAGAGAGAGAGAGAGAGAGAGAGAGAGAGAGAGAAACACTAGCTGTTAGCATCAGACCTGGGTAAAACTGGAGAGAGAGAGAGAGAGAGAGAGAGAGAGAGAGAGAGAGAGAGAGAGAGAGAGACCAGCTGATACCATCAGACCTGAGTAAACCTTGGGGGAGACAGAGAGGACTAAGATAGGATAAGTTCAAGATTGAGAGAGAGAGCAGGATCGAGAGAGAAAACAACAGAGAGAGAGAAAGAGAGAGAAACAGAGAGCTATTTTCCTCTCCTAATCCATCTACTCACCGTGCCCAGTGGGTACCAGGCCCACACTCACAACACACTTGAGTTATTCCACTCACCGTGCCCCCCACTATCCTGCCCAGTGGGTACCAGGCCCTGTCATCGAACCAGTTGAGGAAGTCGTAGAAGCCGTTGATGGTCAGATGGTGAGTAGATCTGTAGTTGAACCTGCAACACAGGAGACAGAGAGACACACTGTTACTACTACACTACTACTACACCACCACTACTACACTACTACTACACCACCACTACTACACCACCACTACTACACCACTACTACACCACCACTACACCACCACTACTACACCACTACTACACCACTACTACACCACTACTACACTACTACTACACCACCACTACTACACCACCACTACTACACCACTACTACACCACCACTACACCACCACTACTACACCACTACTACACCACCACTACACCACTACTACACCACTACTACACTACTGCTACACCACCACTACACCACCACTACTACACCACTACTACACCACTACTACACCACCACTACACCACCACTACTACACCACTACTACACCACTACCCTACTACTACACCACTACACCACCACTACTACACCACTACTACACCACCACTACACCACCACTACTACACCACTACTACACCACTACCCTACTACTACACCACTACACCACCACTACTACACCACCACTACACCACCACTACTACACCACTACTACACCACTACCCTACTACTACACCACTACACCACCACTACTACACCACTACTACACTACTGCTACACCACTACTACACCACTACTACACCACTACACCACTACTACACCACTACTACACCACTACAGATCTGTAGTTGAACCTGCAACACAGGAGACAGAGAGACACACTGTTACTATGGAAGACATAAACACAATATCAATATAGTAGAAACAAAGACTACAACAACACTACACCACTACTACACCACTACTACACCACTACACTACTACACCACAACACACCACTACACTACTACACCACAACACACCACTACTACACCACTACACCACACCACTACTACACTACTACACCACTACACCACTACACGACACCACTACTACACCACACCACTACTACACCACCACTAATACACTACTACACCACTACACCACCACTACTACACCACTACACCACTACTACACTACTACACCACTACACCACTACTACACCACACCACTACTACACCACACCACTACTACACCACTACACCACACCACTACTACACCACTACACCACTACACCACACCACTACTACACCACACCACTACTACACCACCACTAATACACTACTACACCACTACACCACCACTACTACACCACTACACCACTACTACACCACACCACTACTACACCACTACTACACTACTACACCACTACTACACCACTACACCACCACTACTACACCACTACACCACTACTACACCACACCACTACTACACCACACCACTACTACACCACTACTACACCACACCACTACTACACCACTACACCACTACTACACCACTACACCACTACTACACCACTACTACACCACTACACCACTACTACACCACACCACTACTACACCACTACACTACTACACCACACCACCACTACACCACTACTACACCACTACACTACTACACTACTACTACACCACTACTACACCGCTACTACACCGCTACTACACCACTACACCACTACACCACACCACTACTACACCACTACACCACCACTACACCACTACACTACTACACTACATCAATACACCACTACTACACTACACAACTACAACACTACACTACACCACTACACCACTACTACACCACTACTACTACACGACACCACTACACCACCACACTACTAAACTACACCACTACAACACTACACTACTACACCACTACTACACGACACCACTACACCACCACACTACTACACTACACCACTACAACACTACACCACTACTACACTACACCACTACAACACTACACCACTACTACACTACACAACTACAACACTACACCACTACTACACTACACCACTACACCACTACAATACACCACTACTACACTACACCACCACACCACTACTACACCACTACAATACACCACTACTACACTACATCACTACACCACACCACTACTACACTACTACACCACTACAACAACACTACACTACCACACCACTACTACACCACTACTACACCACTACACCACTACAACACTACACCACTACTACACCACTACTACACTACATCACTACATCACTACACCACTACTACACTACATCACTACACCACTACTACACCACTACACCACTACAACAACACTACACCACTACTACACTTCACCAGTACTACACTACACCACTACACCACTACTACACTACACCATTACTACACTACATCACTACACCACTACACCACTACTACACTCCCAGAGGTTTTAGACAGAAGGCTGAACTACAATGAATCAACATCCAGCCATGGATGACTCAACAGTATGCTTGATGACTCAACAGTACGCTTGATGACTCAACAGTACGCTTGATGACTCAACATCCAGCCATGTGTATGCTTGATAACTCAACAGTATATCTGATGACTCAACAGTATGTTTGATGACTCAACACTATGCTTGATGACTCAACAACCAGCTGTGAGTATGCTTGATGACTCAACAGTATGCTTGATGACTCAACAACCAGCTGTGAGTATGCTTGATGACTCAACAGTATGCTTGATGACTCAACATCCAGCCATGGGTATGCTTGATGACTCAACAGTATGCTTGATGACTCAACATCCAGCCATGAGCATGCTTGATGACTTAACATCCAGCTGTGAGTATGCTTGATGACTCAACATCCAGCTGTGTGTATGCTTGACGACTCAACATCCAGCCATGAGTATGCCTGATGACTCAACAGTATTCCTGATGACTCAACATCCAGATGTGAGTATGCTTGATGACTCAACATCCAGCTGTGTGTATGCTTGATGACTCAACATCCAGCCATGAGTATGCCTGATGACTCAACAGTATTCCTGATGACTCAACAGTATGCCTGATGACTCAACAGTATTCCTGATGACTCAACAGTATTCCTGATGACTCAACAGTATGCCTGATGACTCAACAGTGTGCCTGATAACTCAACAGTATGCCTGATGACTCAACAGTATGCCTGATGACTCAACAGTGTGCCTGATAACTCAACAGTGTGCCTGATGACTCAACACTATGCCTGATAACTCAACAGTATGCCTGATGACTCAACAGTATGTCTGATGACTCAACACTATGCCTGATGACTCAACAGTATGTCTGATGACTCAACAGTATGCCTGATGACTCAACAGTATGTCTGATGACTCAACACTATGCCTGATGACTCAACAGTATGTCTGATGACTCAACAGTATGCCTGATGACTCAACAGTGTGTCTGATGACTCAACAGTATGCCTGATGACTCAACAGTATGTCTGATGACTCAACAGTGTGCCTGATGACTCAACAGTATGCCTGATGACTCAACAGTATTCCTGATGACTCAACAGTATGCCTGATGACTCAACAGTGTGCCTGATGACTCAACACTATGCCTGATGACTCAACAGTAGTCTTGATGACTCAACAGTAGTCTTGATGACTCAACAGTATGCCTGATGACTCAACAGTGTGCCTGATGACTCAACACTATGCCTGATGACTCAACACTATGCCTGATGACTCAACACTATGCCTGATAACTCAACAGTAGTCCTGATGACTCAACAGTGTGCCTGATGACTCAACACTATGCCTGATGACTCAACACTATGCCTGATGACTCAACACTATGCCTGATAACTCAACAGTAGTCCTGATGACTCAACAGTGTGCCTGATGACTCAACACTATGCCTGATAACTCAACAGTAGTCCTGATGACTCAACAGTGTGTCTGATGACTCAACAGTATGCCTGATGACTCAACAGTATGTCTGATGACTCAACAGTGTGCCTGATGACTCAACAGTATGCCTGATGACTCAACAGTATTCCTGATGACTCAACAGTATGCCTGATGACTCAACAGTGTGCCTGATGACTCAACACTATGCCTGATGACTCAACAGTAGTCTTGATGACTCAACAGTATGCCTGATGACTCAACAGTATGCCTGTAGACTCAACAGTGTGCCTGATGACTCGACAGTATGCCTGATGACTCAACAGTATGCCTGATGACTCAACAGTGTGCCTGATGACTCAACAGTATGCCTGATGACTCAACACTATGCCTGATGACTCAACACTATGCCTGATGACTCAACAGTGTGCCTGATGACTCAACAGTATGCCTGATGACTCAACAGTATGCCTGATGACTCAACAGTATGCCTGATGACTTGGATCATGTTCAAAATCATAATGAAGTAGTTACAGAACAATCTAACCCAACAAAATGTGTTTTGTTTTTATACAATTATTTCTAATTGGAAAGCTATGATACAAATGGTTACAGAAATCCCTACTGAGCCGTCCTGACGGAAGACAGCACACATTTAACAATTGTACTCCATAATTGCATGAGAACAATTGAAACAATAATTGTTTTTGAAAAAAAAAAGATTAGGTTGAGCATTGTTTTACACAAGGTAAATGGAAAACAGAAATGAAATGTAATTTAACATTTCAGTACTCTAGCCTCTCAGTCTACATCAGACAGACAAACAGACAGAGGCTCTTCAGACTCCCATGATGAATGAGAAGGACCCTAAACTAGACTAAACCACACACAATGGGAGTCTGGACATTAAACAATTCCGTATCTCTGTCTGACCAAATATCCTTGAGCTACAGAGACGCTGATACAAGGAAAGCCTCTATTTGTTTTATCTAGTTGTACTTTCAACAAACGCTGCTCCATAGCCATATCAGTGTGTGTATGTCCCTCTCTCCATAGCCATATCAGTGTGTGCATGTCCCTCTCTCCATAGCCATATCAGTGTGTGTATGTCCCACTATCCATAGCCATATCAGTGTGTGTATGTCCCTCTATCCATAGCCATATCAGTGTGTGTATGTCCCTCTCTCCATAGCCATATCAGTGTGTGTATGTCCCTCTCTCCATAGCCATATCAGTGTGTGCATGTCCCTCTCTCCATAGCCATATCAGTGTGTGTATGTCCCTCTCTCCATAGCCATATCAGTGTGTGTATGTCCCTCTCTCCATAGCCATATCAGTGTGTATGTCCCTCTCTCCATAGCCATATCAGTGTGTGTATGTCCCTCTCTCCATAGCCATATCAGTGTGTATGTCCCTCTCTCCATAGCCATATCAGTGTGTGAATGTCCCTCTCTCCATAGCCATATCAGTGTGTGTATGTCCCTCTCTCCATAGCCATATCAGTGTGTGAATGTCCCTCTCTCCATAGCCATATCAGTGTGTGTATGTCCCTCTCTCCATAGCCATATCAGTGTGTGTATGTCCCTCTCTCCATAGCCATATCAGTGTGTGCATGTCCCTCTCTCCATAGCCATATCAGTGTGTGTATGTCCCTCTCACCATAGCCATATCAGTGTGTGTATGTCCCTCTCTCCATAGCCATATCAGTGTGTGCATGTCCCTCTCTCCATAGCCATATCAGTGTGTATGTCCCTCTCTCCATAGCCATATCAGTGTGTATGTCCCTCTCTCCATAGCCATATCAGTGTGTGTATGTCCCTCTCTCCATAGCCATATCAGTGTGTGTATGTCCCTCTCTCCATAGCCATATCAGTGTGTGTATGTCCCTCTCTCCATAGCCATATCAGTGTGTGTATGTCCCTCTCTCCATAGCCATATCAGTGTGTGTATGTCCCTCTCTCCATAGCCATATCAGTGTGTGAATGTCCCTCTCTCCATAGCCATATCAGTGTGTGTATGTCCCTCTCTCCATAGCCATATCAGTGTGTATGTCCCTCTCTCCATAGCCATATCAGTGTGTATGTCCCTCTCTCCATAGCCATATCAGTGTGTGTATGTCCCTCTCTCCATAGCCATATCAGTGTGTGTATGTCCCTCTCTCCATAGCCATATCAGTGTGTGTATGTCCCTCTATCCATAGCCATATCAGTGTGTGTATGTCCCTCTGTCCATAGCCATATCAGTGTGTGTATGTCCCTCTCTCCATAGCCATATCAGTGTGTGAATGTCCCTCTCTCCATAGCCATATCAGTGTGTGTATGTCCCTCTCTCCATAGCCATATCAGTGTGTGTATGTCCCTCTCTCCATAGCCATATCAGTGTGTATGTCCCTCTCTCCATAGCCATATCAGTGTGTGTATGTCCCTCTCTCCATAGCCATATCAGTGTGTGTATGTCCCTCTCTCCATAGCCATATCAGTGTGTGTATGTCCCTCTCTCCATAGCCATATCAGTGTGTGCATGTCCCTCTCTCCATAGCCATATCAGTGTGTGTATGTCCCTCTCTCCATAGCCATATCAGTGTGTGTATGTCCCTCTCTCCATAGCCATATCAGTGTGTATGTCCCTCTCTCCATAGCCATATCAGTGTGTATGTCCCTCTCTCCATAGCCATATCAGTGTGTGTATGTCCCTCTCTCCATAGCCATATCAGTGTGTGTATGTCCCTCTCTCCATAGCCATATCAGTGTGTGTATGTCCCTCTATCCATAGCCATATCAGTGTGTGTATGTCCCTCTGTCCATAGCCATATCAGTGTGTGTATGTCCCTCTCTCCATAGCCATATCAGTGTGTGAATGTCCCTCTCTCCATAGCCATATCAGTGTGTGTATGTCCCTCTCTCCATAGCCATATCAGTGTGTGAATGTCCCTCTCTCCATAGCCATATCAGTGTGTGTATGTCCCTCTCTCCATAGCCATATCAGTGTGTGTATGTCCCTCTCTCCATAGCCATATCAGTGTGTGCATGTCCCTCTCTCCATAGCCATATCAGTGTGTGTATGTCCTCTCTCATAGCCATATCAGTGTGTGCATGTCCTCTCTCCATAGCCATATCAGTGTGTGTATGTCCCTCTATCCATAGCCATATCAGTGTGTGTATGTCCCTCTGTCCATAGCCATATCAGTGTGTGTATGTCCCTCTCTCCATAGCCATATCAGTGTGTGAATGTCCCTCTCTCCATAGCCATATCAGTGTGTGTATGTCCTCTCTCCATAGCCATATCAGTGTGTGAATGTCCTCTCTCCATAGCCATATCAGTGTGTGTATGTCCCTCTCTCCATAGCCATATCAGTGTGTGTATGTCCCTCTCTCCATAGCCATATCAGTGTGTGCATGTCCCTCTCTCCATAGCCATATCAGTGTGTGTATGTCCCTCTCTCCATAGCCATATCAGTGTGTGCATGTCCCTCTCTCCATAGCCATATCAGTGTGTGCATGTCCCTCTCTCCATAGCCATATCAGTGTGTATGTCCCTCTCTCCATAGCCATATCAGTGTGTATGTCCCTCTCTCCATAGCCATATCAGTGTGTGTATGTCCCTCTCTCCATAGCCATATCAGTGTGTGTATGTCCTCTCTCCATAGCCATATCAGTGTGTGTATGTCCCTCTCTCCATAGCCATATCAGTGTGTGTATGTCCCTCTCTCCATAGCCATATCAGTGTGTGTATGTCCCTCTCTCCATAGCCATATCAGTGTGTGCATGTCCCTCTCTCCATAGCCATATCAGTGTGTGTATGTCCCTCTCTCCATAGCCATATCAGTGTGTGTATGTCCCTCTGTCCATAGCCATATCAGTGTGTGTATGTCCCTCTCTCCATAGCCATATCAGTGTGTGTATGTCCCTCTGTCCATAGCCATATCAGTGTGTGCATGTCCCTCTCTCCATAGCCATATCAGTGTGTGTATGTCCCTCTCCATAGCCATATCAGTGTGTGTATGTCCTCTCTCCATAGCCATATCAGTGTGTGTATGTCCCTCTCTCCATAGCCATATCAGTGTGTATGTCCCTCTCTCCATAGCTACAGTGTGTATGTCCTCTCTCCATAGCCATATCAGTGTGTGTATGTCCTCTCTCCATAGCCAGTGTGTGTATGTCCTCTCTCCATAGCCTATATCAGTGTGTGTATGTCCCTCTCTCCATAGCCATATCAGTGTGTATGTCCCTCTCTCCATAGCCATATCAGTGTGTATGTCCTCTCTCCATAGCCATATCAGTGTGTGTATGTCCTCTCTCCATAGCCATATCAGTGTGTGTATGTCTCTCTCCATAGCCATATCAGTGTGTGTATGTTCCATGTCTCTCTCCATAGCCATATCAGTGTGTGTATGTCTCATAGCTTCTCCATAGCCATATCAGTGTGTGTGTAGCCATATCTCTCCATAGCCATATCAGTGTGTATGTCCCTCTCTCCATAGCATATCAGTGTGTATGTCCCTCTCTCCATAGCCATATCAGTGTGTATGTCCCTCTCTCTCCATAGCCATATCAGTGTGTGTATGTCCCTCTCTCCATAGCCATATCAGTGTGTGTATGTCCCTCTCTCCATAGCCATATCAGTGTGTGCATGTCCCTCTCTCCATAGCCATATCAGTGTGTGTATGTCCCTCTCTCCATAGCCATATCAGTGTGTGTATGTCCCTCTGTCCATAGCCATATCAGTGTGTGTATGTCCCTCTCTCCATAGCCATATCAGTGTGTGTATGTCCCTCTCTCCATAGCCATATCAGTGTGTGCATGTCCCTCTCTCCATAGCCATATCAGTGTGTATGTCCCTCTCTCCATAGCCATATCAGTGTGTATGTCCCTCTCTCCATAGCTATATCAGTGTGTGTATGTCCTCTCTCTAGCCATAGCCATATCAGTGTGTGTATGTCCTCTCTCCATAGCCATATCAGTGTGTGTATGTCCTCTCTCCATAGCCATATCAGTGTGTATGTCCTCTCTCCATAGCTATATCAGTGTGTGTATGTCCTCTCTCCATAGCTATATCAGTGTGTGTATGTCCCTCTCTCCATAGCCATATCAGTGTGTGTATGTCCCTCTCTATAGCCATATCAGTGTGTGTATGTCCCTCTCTCCATAGCCATATCAGTGTGTGTATGTCCTCTCTCCATAGCTATCAGTGTGTGTATGTCCTCTCTCCATAGCCATATCAGTGTGTGTATGCTTCAGTGTGTGTATGTCTCTCCATAGCCTCAGTGTGTATGTCTCTCTCCATAGCCAGTGTGTATGTCTCTCTATCAGTGTGTGTATGTGTGTGTATGTCTCTCTCTCCATAGCCTCAGTGTGTGTATGTCCTCTCTCTAGCCATATCAGTGTGTATGTCCCTCTCTCCATAGCCATATCAGTGTGTGCATGTCCCTCTCTCCATAGCCATATCAGTGTGTGTATGTCCCTCTCTCCATAGCCATATCAGTGTGTGTATGTCCCTCTCTCCATAGCCATATCAGTGTGTGTATGTCCCTCTCTCCATAGCCATATCAGTGTGTGTATGTCCCTCTCTCCATAGCCATATCAGTGTGTGTGTGTATGTCCCTCTCTCCATAGCCATATCAGTGTGTATGTCCCTCTCTCCATAGCCATATCAGTGTGTGTATGTCCCTCTCTCCATAGCCATATCAGTGTGTATGTCCCTCTCTCCATAGCCATATCAGTGTGTATGTCCCTCTCCATAGCCATATCAGTGTGTATGTCCTCTCTCCATAGCCATATCAGTGTGTGTATGTCCTCTCTCCATAGCCATATCAGTGTGTGTATGTCCCTCTCTCCATAGCCATATCAGTGTGTGTATGTCCTCTCTCTCCATAGCCATATCAGTGTGTGTATGTCCTCTCTCCATAGCCATATCAGTGTGTGTATGTCCCTCTCTCCATAGCCATATCAGTGTGTGTATGTCCCTCTCTCCATAGCCATATCAGTGTGTGTATGTCCCTCTCTCCATAGCCATATCAGTGTGTGTATGTCCCTCTCTCCATAGCCATATCAGTGTGTGTATGTCCCTCTCTCCATAGCCATATCAGTGTGTGTATGTCCCTCTCTCCATAGCCATATCAGTGTGTGTATGTCCCTCTCTCCATAGCCATATCAGTGTGTGTATGTCCCTCTCTCCATAGCCATATCAGTGTGTATGTCCCTCTCTCCATAGCCATATCAGTGTGTGTATGTCCCTCTCTCCATAGCCATATCAGTGTGTGTATGTCCCTCTCTCCATAGCCATATCAGTGTGTGTATGTCCCTCTCTCCATAGCCATATCAGTGTGTGTATGTCCCTCTCTCCATAGCCATATCAGTGTGTGTATGTCCCTCTCTCCATAGCCATATCAGTGTGTGTATGTCCCTCTCTCCATAGCCATATCAGTGTGTGTATGTCCCTCTCTCCATAGCCATATCAGTGTGTGTATGTCCCTCTCTCCATAGCCATATCAGTGTGTGTATGTCCTCTCTCCATAGCCATATCAGTGTGTGTATGTCCCTCTCTCCATAGCCATATCAGTGTGTGTATGTCCCTCTCTCCATAGCCATATCAGTGTGTGTATGTCCCTCTCTCCATAGCCATATCAGTGTGTGTATGTCCCTCTCTCCATAGCCATATCAGTGTGTGTATGTCCCTCTCTCCATAGCCATATCAGTGTGTGTATGTCCCTCTCTCCATAGCCATATCAGTGTGTGTATGTCCTCTCTCCATAGCCATATCAGTGTGTGTATGTCCCTCTCTCCATAGCCATATCAGTGTGTGTATGTCCCTCTCTCCATAGCCATATCAGTGTGTGTATGTCCCTCTCTCCATAGCCATATCAGTGTGTATGTCCCTCTCTCCATAGCCATATCAGTGTGTGTATGTCCCTCTCTCCATAGCCATATCAGTGTGTGTATGTCCCTCTCTCCATAGCCATATCAGTGTGTGTATGTCCCTCTCTCCATAGCCATATCAGTGTGTGTATGTCCCTCTCTCCATAGCCATATCAGTGTGTGTATGTCCCTCTCTCCATAGCCATATCAGTGTGTGTATGTCCCTCTCTCCATAGCCATATCAGTGTGTGTATGTCCTCTCTCCATAGCCATATCAGTGTGTGTATGTCCCTCTCTCCATAGCCATATCAGTGTGTGTATGTCCCTCTCTCCATAGCCATATCAGTGTGTGTATGTCCTCTCTCCATAGCCATATCAGTGTGTGTATGTCCCTCTCTCCATAGCCATATCAGTGTGTGTATGTCCCTCTCTCCATAGCCATATCAGTGTGTATGTCCTCTCTCCATAGCCATATCAGTGTGTGTATGTCCCTCTCTCCATAGCCATATCAGTGTGTGTATGTCCCTCTCTCCATAGCCATATCAGTGTGTGTATGTCCCTCTCTCCATAGCCATATCAGTGTGTGTATGTCCCTCTCTCCATAGCCATATCAGTGTGTATGTCCCTCTCTCCATAGCCATATCAGTGTGTGTATGTCCCTCTCTCCATAGCCATATCAGTGTGTGTATGTCCCTCTCTCCATAGCCATATCAGTGTGTGTATGTCCCTCTCTCCATAGCCATATCAGTGTGTGTATGTCCCTCTCTCCATAGCCATATCAGTGTGTGTATGTCCCTCTCTCCATAGCCATATCAGTGTGTGTATGTCCCTCTCTCCATAGCCATATCAGTGTGTATGTCCCTCTCTCCATAGCCATATCAGTGTGTATGTCCCTCTCTCCATAGCCATATCAGTGTGTGTATGTCCCTCTCTCCATAGCCATATCAGTGTGTGTATGTCCCTCTCTCCATAGCCATATCAGTGTGTGTATGTCCCTCTCTCCATAGCCATATCAGTGTGTGTATGTCCCTCTCTCCATAGCCATATCAGTGTGTGTATGTCCCTCTCTCCATAGCCATATCAGTGTGTATGTCCCTCTCTCCATAGCCATATCAGTGTGTGTATGTCCCTCTCTCCATAGCCATATCAGTGTGTGTATGTCCCTCTCTCCATAGCCATATCAGTGTGTGTATGTCCCTCTCTCCATAGCCATATCAGTGTGTATGTCCCTCTCTCCATAGCCATATCAGTGTGTGTATGTCCCTCTCTCCATAGCCATATCAGTGTGTATGTCCCTCTCTCCATAGCCATATCAGTGTGTGTATGTCCCTCTCTCCATAGCCATATCAGTGTGTGTATGTCCCTCTCTCCATAGCCATATCAGTGTGTGTATGTCCCTCTCTCCATAGCCATATCAGTGTGTGTATGTCCCTCTCTCCATAGCCATATCAGTGTGTGTATGTCCCTCTCTCCATAGCCATATCAGTGTGTGTATGTCCCTCTCCATAGCCATATCAGTGTGTGTATGTCCCTCTCTCCATAGCCATATCAGTGTGTGTATGTCCCTCTCTCCATAGCCATATCAGTGTGTGTATGTCCCTCTCTCCATAGCCATATCAGTGTGTATGTCCCTCTCTCCATAGCCATATCAGTGTGTGTATGTCCCTCTCTCCATAGCCATATCAGTGTGTGTATGTCCCTCTCTCCATAGCCATATCAGTGTGTGTATGTCCCTCTCTCCATAGCCATATCAGTGTGTGTATGTCCCTCTCTCCATAGCCATATCAGTGTGTGTATGTCCCTCTCTCCATAGCCATATCAGTGTGTGTATGTCCCTCTCTCCATAGCCATATCAGTGTGTGTATGTCCCTCTCTCCATAGCCATATCAGTGTGTGTATGTCCCTCTCTCCATAGCCATATCAGTGTGTGTATGTCCCTCTCTCCATAGCCATATCAGTGTGTGTATGTCCCTCTCTCCATAGCCATATCAGTGTGTGTATGTCCCTCTCTCCATAGCCATATCAGTGTGTGTATGTCCCTCTCCATAGCCATATCAGTGTGTGTATGTCCCTCTCTCCATAGCCATATCAGTGTGTGTATGTCCCTCTCTCCATAGCCATATCAGTGTGTGTATGTCCCTCTCTCCATAGCCATATCAGTGTGTGTATGTCCTCTCTCCATAGCCATATCAGTGTGTGTATGTCCCTCTCTCCATAGCCATATCAGTGTGTGTATGTCCCTCTCTCCATAGCCATATCAGTGTGTGTATGTCCCTCTCTCCATAGCCATATCAGTGTGTGTATGTCCTCTCTCCATAGCCATATCAGTGTGTATGTCCTCTCTCCATAGCCATATCAGTGTGTGTATGTCCCTCTCTCCATAGCCATATCAGTGTGTGTATGTCCCTCTCTCCATAGCCATATCAGTGTGTGTATGTCCCTCTCTCCATAGCCATATCAGTGTGTGTATGTCCCTCTCTCCATAGCCATATCAGTGTGTGTATGTCCTCTCTCCATAGCCATATCAGTGTGTGTATGTCCCTCTCTCCATAGCCATATCAGTGTGTGTATGTCCCTCTCTCCATAGCCATATCAGTGTGTGTATGTCCCTCTCTCCATAGCCATATCAGTGTGTGTATGTCCCTCTCTCCATAGCCATATCAGTGTGTGTATGTCCCTCTCTCCATAGCCATATCAGTGTGTGTATGTCCCTCTCTCCATAGCCATATCAGTGTGTGTATGTCCCTCTCTCCATAGCCATATCAGTGTGTGTATGTCCTCTCTCCATAGCCATATCAGTGTGTATGTCCTCTCTCCATAGCCATATCAGTGTGTGTATGTCCTCTCTCCATAGCCATATCAGTGTGTGTATGTCCCTCTCTCCATAGCCATATCAGTGTGTGTATGTCCCTCTCTCCATAGCCATATCAGTGTGTGTATGTCCCTCTCTCCATAGCCATATCAGTGTGTGTATGTCCCTCTCTCCATAGCCATATCAGTGTGTGTATGTCCCTCTCTCCATAGCCATATCAGTGTGTGTATGTCCCTCTCTCCATAGCCATATCAGTGTGTGTATGTCCCTCTCTCCATAGCCATATCAGTGTGTGTATGTCCCTCTCTCCATAGCCATATCAGTGTGTGTATGTCCCTCTCTCCATAGCCATATCAGTGTGTGTATGTCCCTCTCTCCATAGCCATATCAGTGTGTGTATGTCCCTCTCTCCATAGCCATATCAGTGTGTGTATGTCCCTCTCTCCATAGCCATATCAGTGTGTGTATGTCCCTCTCTCCATAGCCATATCAGTGTGTGTATGTCCCTCTCTCCATAGCCATATCAGTGTGTGTATGTCCCTCTCTCCATAGCCATATCAGTGTGTGTATGTCCCTCTCTCCATAGCCATATCAGTGTGTGTATGTCCCTCTCTCCATAGCCATATCAGTGTGTGTATGTCCCTCTCTCCATAGCCATATCAGTGTGTGTATGTCCCTCTCTCCATAGCCATATCAGTGTGTGTATGTCCCTCTCTCCATAGCCATATCAGTGTGTGTATGTCCCTCTCTCCATAGCCATATCAGTGTGTGTATGTCCCTCTCTCCATAGCCATATCAGTGTGTGTATGTCCCTCTCTCCATAGCCATATCAGTGTGTGTATGTCCCTCTCTCCATAGCCATATCAGTGTGTGTATGTCCCTCTCTCCATAGCCATATCAGTGTGTGTATGTCCCTCTCTCCATAGCCATATCAGTGTGTGTATGTCCCTCTCTCCATAGCCATATCAGTGTGTGTATGTCCCTCTCTCCATAGCCATATCAGTGTGTGTATGTCCTCTCTCCATAGCCATATCAGTGTGTGTATGTCCCTCTCTCCATAGCCATATCAGTGTGTGTATGTCCCTCTCTCCATAGCCATATCAGTGTGTGTATGTCCTCTCTCCATAGCCATATCAGTGTGTATGTCCTCTCTCCATAGCCATATCAGTGTGTGTATGTCCTCTCTCCATAGCCATATCAGTGTGTGCATGTCCCTCTCTCCATAGCCATATCAGTGTGTGTATGTCCCTCTCTCCATAGCCATATCAGTGTGTGTATGTCCCTCTGTCCATAGCCATATCAGTGTGTGTATGTCCCTCTCTCCATAGCCATATCAGTGTGTGTATGTCCCTCTCTCCATAGCCATATCAGTGTGTGTATGTCCCTCTCTCCATAGCCATATCAGTGTGTATGTCCCTCTCTCCATAGCCATATCAGTGTGTGTATGTCCCTCTCTCCATAGCCATATCAGTGTGTGTATGTCCCTCTCTCCATAGCCATATCAGTGTGTATGTCCCTCTCTCCATAGCCATATCAGTGTGTATGTCCCTCTCTCCATAGCCATATCAGTGTGTGTATGTCCCTCTCTCCATAGCCATATCAGTGTGTGTATGTCCCTCTCTCCATAGCCATATCAGTGTGTGTATGTCCCTCTCTCCATAGCCATATCAGTGTGTGTATGTCCCTCTCTCCATAGCCATATCAGTGTGTGTATGTCCCTCTCTCCATAGCCATATCAGTGTGTGTATGTCCCTCTCTCCATAGCCATATCAGTGTGTGTATGTCCCTCTGTCCATAGCCATATCAGTGTGTGTATGTCCCTCTCTCCATAGCCATATCAGTGTGTATGTCCCTCTCTCCATAGCCATATCAGTGTGTGTATGTCCCTCTCTCCATAGCCATATCAGTGTGTGTATGTCCCTCTCTCCATAGCCATATCAGTGTGTGTATGTCCCTCTCTCCATAGCCATATCAGTGTGTGTATGTCCCTCTCTCCATAGCCATATCAGTGTGTGTATGTCCCTCTCTCCATAGCCATATCAGTGTGTGTATGTCCCTCTCTCCATAGCCATATCAGTGTGTGTATGTCCCTCTCTCCATAGCCATATCAGTGTGTGTATGTCCCTCTCTCCATAGCCATATCAGTGTGTGTATGTCCCTCTCTCCATAGCCATATCAGTGTGTATGTCCCTCTCTCCATAGCCATATCAGTGTGTGTATGTCCCTCTCTCCATAGCCATATCAGTGTGTATGTCCCTCTCTCCATAGCCATATCAGTGTGTGTATGTCCTCTCTCCATAGCCATATCAGTGTGTGTATGTCCCTCTCTCCATAGCCATATCAGTGTGTGTATGTCCCTCTCTCCATAGCCATATCAGTGTGTGTATGTCCCTCTCTCCATAGCCATATCAGTGTGTGTATGTCCCTCTCTCCATAGCCATATCAGTGTGTGTATGTCCCTCTCTCCATAGCCATATCAGTGTGTGTATGTCCCTCTCTCCATAGCCATATCAGTGTGTGTATGTCCCTCTCTCCATAGCCATATCAGTGTGTGTATGTCCCTCTCTCCATAGCCATATCAGTGTGTGTATGTCCCTCTCTCCATAGCCATATCAGTGTGTGTATGTCCCTCTCTCCATAGCCATATCAGTGTGTGTATGTCCCTCTCTCCATAGCCATATCAGTGTGTGTATGTCCCTCTCTCCATAGCCATATCAGTGTGTGTATGTCCCTCTCTCCATAGCCATATCAGTGTGTATGTCCCTCTCTCCATAGCCATATCAGTGTGTGTATGTCCCTCTCTCCATAGCCATATCAGTGTGTGTATGTCCCTCTCTCCATAGCCATATCAGTGTGTGTATGTCCCTCTCTCCATAGCCATATCAGTGTGTGTATGTCCCTCTCTCCATAGCCATATCAGTGTGTGTATGTCCCTCTCTCCATAGCCATATCAGTGTGTGTATGTCCCTCTCTCCATAGCCATATCAGTGTGTGTATGTCCCTCTCTCCATAGCCATATCAGTGTGTGTATGTCCCTCTCTCCATAGCCATATCAGTGTGTGTATGTCCCTCTCTCCATAGCCATATCAGTGTGTGTATGTCCCTCTCTCCATAGCCATATCAGTGTGTATGTCCTCTCTCCATAGCCATATCAGTGTGTATGTCCCTCTCTCCATAGCCATATCAGTGTGTGTATGTCCCTCTCTCCATAGCCATATCAGTGTGTGTATGTCCCTCTCTCCATAGCCATATCAGTGTGTGTATGTCCCTCTCTCCATAGCCATATCAGTGTGTGTATGTCCCTCTCTCCATAGCCATATCAGTGTGTGTATGTCCCTCTCTCCATAGCCATATCAGTGTGTGTATGTCCCTCTCTCCATAGCCATATCAGTGTGTGTATGTCCCTCTCTCCATAGCCATATCAGTGTGTGTATGTCCCTCTCTCCATAGCCATATCAGTGTGTGTATGTCCCTCTCTCCATAGCCATATCAGTGTGTGTATGTCCCTCTCTCCATAGCCATATCAGTGTGTGTATGTCCCTCTCTCCATAGCCATATCAGTGTGTATGTCCCTCTCTCCATAGCCATATCAGTGTGTGTATGTCCCTCTCTCCATAGCCATATCAGTGTGTGTATGTCCCTCTCTCCATAGCCATATCAGTGTGTGTATGTCCCTCTCTCCATAGCCATATCAGTGTGTGCATGTCCCTCTCTCCATAGCCATATCAGTGTGTGTATGTCCCTCTCTCCATAGCCATATCAGTGTGTGTATGTCCCTCTCTCCATAGCCATATCAGTGTGTGTATGTCCCTCTCTCCATAGCCATATCAGTGTGTGTATGTCCCTCTCTCCATAGCCATATCAGTGTGTGTATGTCCCCTCTCTCCATAGCCATATCAGTGTGTGTATGTCCCTCTCTCCATAGCCATATCAGTGTGTGTATGTCCCTCTCTCCATAGCCATATCAGTGTGTGTATGTCCCTCTCTCCATAGCCATATCAGTGTGTGTATGTCCCTCTCTCCATAGCCATATCAGTGTGTGTATGTCCCTCTCTCCATAGCCATATCAGTGTGTGTATGTCCCTCTCTCCATAGCCATATCAGTGTGTGTATGTCCCTCTCTCCATAGCCATATCAGTGTGTATGTCCTCTCTCTCCATAGCCATATCAGTGTGTGTATGTCCCTCTCTCCATAGCCATATCAGTGTGTATGTCCCTCTCTCCATAGCCATATCAGTGTGTGTATGTCCCTCTCTCCATAGCCATATCAGTGTGTGTATGTCCCTCTCTCCATAGCCATATCAGTGTGTGTATGTCCCTCTCTCCATAGCCATATCAGTGTGTATGTCCTCTCTCCATAGCCATATCAGTGTGTGTATGTCCCTCTCTCCATAGCCATATCAGTGTGTGTATGTCCCTCTCTCCATAGCCATATCAGTGTGTGTATGTCCCTCTCCTCATAGCCATATCAGTGTGTGTATGTCCCTCTCTCCATAGCCATATCAGTGTGTGTATGTCCCTCTCTCCATAGCCATATCAGTGTGTGTATGTCCCTCTCTCCATAGCCATATCAGTGTGTGTATGTCCCTCTCTCCATAGCCATATCAGTGTGTGTATGTCCCTCTCTCCATAGCCATATCAGTGTGTGTATGTCCCTCTCTCCATAGCCATATCAGTGTGTATGTCCCTCTCTCCATAGCCATATCAGTGTGTGTATGTCCCTCTCTCCATAGCCATATCAGTGTGTGTATGTCCCTCTCTCCATAGCCATATCAGTGTGTGTATGTCCCTCTCTCCATAGCCATATCAGTGTGTGTATGTCCCTCTCTCCATAGCCATATCAGTGTGTGTATGTCCCTCTCTCCATAGCCATATCAGTGTGTGTATGTCCCTCTCTCCATAGCCATATCAGTGTGTGTATGTCCTCTCTCCATAGCCATATCAGTGTGTGTATGTCCTCTCTCCATAGCCATATCAGTGTGTGTATGTCCCTCTCTCCATAGCCATATCAGTGTGTGTATGTCCCTCTCTCCATAGCCATATCAGTGTGTGTATGTCCCTCTCTCCATAGCCATATCAGTGTGTGTATGTCCCTCTCCATAGCCATATCAGTGTGTGTATGTCCCTCTCTCCATAGCCATATCAGTGTGTGTATGTCCCTCTCTCCATAGCCATATCAGTGTGTGTATGTCCCTCTCTCCATAGCCATATCAGTGTGTGTATGTCCCTCTCTCCATAGCCATATCAGTGTGTGTATGTCCCTCTCTCCATAGCCATATCAGTGTGTGTATGTCCCTCTCTCCATAGCCATATCAGTGTGTGTATGTCCCTCTCTCCATAGCCATATCAGTGTGTATGTCCCTCTCTCCATAGCCATATCAGTGTGTGTATGTCCCTCTCTCCATAGCCATATCAGTGTGTGTATGTCCCTCTCTCCATAGCCATATCAGTGTGTGTATGTCCCTCTCTCCATAGCCATATCAGTGTGTATGTCCCTCTCTATCCATATCAGTGTGTGTATGTCCCTCTCTCCATAGCCATATCAGTGTGTGTATGTCCCTCTCTCCATAGCCATCAGTGTGTGTATGTTCTCTCTCTCCATAGCCATATCAGTGTGTGTATGTCCCTCTCTCCATAGCCATATCAGTGTGTGTATGTCCCTCTCTCCATAGCCATATCAGTGTGTGTATGTCCCTCTCTCCATAGCCATATCAGTGTGTGTATGTCCCTCTCTCCATAGCCATATCAGTGTGTGTATGTCCTCTCTCCATAGCCATATCAGTGTGTGTATGTCCCTCTCTCCATAGCCATATCAGTGTGTGTATGTCCCTCTCTCCATAGCCATATCAGTGTGTGTATGTCCCTCTCTCCATAGCCATATCAGTGTGTGTATGTCCCTCTCTCCATAGCCATATCAGTGTGTGTATGTCCCTCTCTCCATAGCCATATCAGTGTGTGTATGTCCTCTCTCCATAGCCATATCAGTGTGTGTATGTCCTCTCTCCATAGCCATATCAGTGTGTGTATGTCCCTCTCTCCATAGCCATATCAGTGTGTATGTCCCTCTCTCCATAGCCATATCAGTGTGTATGTCCCTCTCTCCATAGCCATATCAGTGTGTCTCCATAGCCATATCAGTGTGTATGCCATAGCCATATCAGTGTGTGTATGTCCCTCTCTCCATAGCCATATCAGTGTGTGTATGTCCCTCTCTCCATAGCCATATCAGTGTGTGTATGTCCCTCTCTCCATAGCCATATCAGTGTGTGTATGTCCCTCTCTCCATAGCCATATATCAGTGTGTGTATGTCCCTCTCTCCATAGCCATATCAGTGTGTGTATGTCCCTCTCTCCATAGCCATATCAGTGTGTGTATGTCCCTCTCTCCATAGCCATATCAGTGTGTGTATGTCCCTCTCTCCCATAGCCATATCAGTGTGTGTATGTCCCTCTCTCCATAGCCATATCAGTGTGTGTATGTCCCTCTCTCCATAGCCATATCAGTGTGTGTATGTCCTCTCTCCATAGCCATATCAGTGTGTGTATGTCCCTCTCTCCATAGCCATATCAGTGTGTGTATGTCCTCTCTCCATAGCCATATCAGTGTGTGTATGTCCTCTCCATAGCCCATAGCCATATCAGTGTGTGTATGTCCCTCTCTCCATAGCCATATCAGTGTGTGTATGTCCTCTCTCCATAGCCATATCAGTGTGTGCATGTCCCTCTCTCCATAGCCATATCAGTGTGTGTATGTCCCTCTATCCATAGCCATATCAGTGTGTGTATGTCCCTCTCTCCATAGCCATATCAGTGTGTGTATGTCCCTCTCTCCATAGCCATATCAGTGTGTATGTCCCTATCTCCATAGCCATATCAGTGTGTGTATGTCCCTCTCTCCATAGCCATATCAGTGTGTGTATGTCCCTCTATCCATAGCCATATCAGTGTGTGTATGTCCCTCTCTCCATAGCCATATCAGTGTGTGTATGTCCCTCTGTCCATAGCCATATCAGTGTGTGTATGTCCCTCTCTCCATAGCCATATCAGTGTGTATGTCCCTCTGTCCATAGCCATATCAGTGTGTGTATGTCCCTCTCTCCATAGCCATATCAGTGTGTGTATGTCCCTCTCTCCATAGCCATATCAGTGTGTGTATGTCCCTCTATCCATAGCCATATCAGTGTGTGTATGTCCCTCTCTCCATAGCCATATCAGTGTGTGTATGTCCCTCTCTCCATAGCCATATCAGTGTGTATGTCCCTCTCTCCATAGCCATATCAGTGTGTGTATGTCCCTCTCTCCATAGCCATATCAGTGTGTGTATGTCCCTCTCTCCATAGCCATATCAGTGTGTGTATGTCCCTCTCCATAGCCATATCAGTGTGTGTATGTCCCTCTATCCATAGCCATATCAGTGTGTGTATGTCCCTCTCTCCATAGCCATATCAGTGTGTGTATGTCCCTCTGTCCATAGCCATATCAGTGTGTGTATGTCCCTCTCTCCATAGCCATATCAGTGTGTGTATGTCCTCTCTCCATAGCCATATCAGTGTGTGTATGTCCCTCTCTCCATAGCCATATCAGTGTGTGTATGTCCTCTATCCATAGCCATATCAGTGTGTGTATGTCCCTCTCTCCATAGCCATATCAGTGTGTGTATGTCCCTCTGTCCATAGCCATATCAGTGTGTGTATGTCCCTCTCTCCATAGCCATATCAGTGTGTGTATGTCCCTCTCTCCATAGCCATATCAGTGTGTATGTCCCTCTGTCCATAGCCATATCAGTGTGTGTATGTCCCTCTCTCCATAGCCATATCAGTGTGTGCATGTCCCTCTCTCCATAGCCATATCAGTGTGTGTATGTCCCTCTATCCATAGCCATATCAGTGTGTGTATGTCCCTCTCTCCATAGCCATATCAGTGTGTGTATGTCCCTCTCTCCATAGCCATATCAGTGTGTATGTCCCTCTCTCCATAGCCATATCAGTGTGTGTATGTCCCTCTCTCCATAGCCATATCAGTGTGTGTATGTCCCTCTCTCCATAGCCATATCAGTGTGTGTATGTCCCTCTCTCCATAGCCATATCAGTGTGTGTATGTCCCTCTCTCCATAGCCATATCAGTGTGTGTATGTCCCTCTCTCCATAGCCATATCAGTGTGTGTATGTCCCTCTCTCCATAGCCATATCAGTGTGTATGTCCCTCTGTCCATAGCCATATCAGTGTGTGTATGTCCCTCTCTCCATAGCCATATCAGTGTGTGCATGTCCCTCTCTCCATAGCCATATCAGTGTGTGTATGTCCCTCTATCCATAGCCATATCAGTGTGTGTATGTCCCTCTCTCCATAGCCATATCAGTGTGTGTATGTCCCTCTCTCCATAGCCATATCAGTGTGTATGTCCCTCTCTCCATAGCCATATCAGTGTGTGTATGTCCCTCTCTCCATAGCCATATCAGTGTGTGTATGTCCCTCTCTCCATAGCCATATCAGTGTGTGTATGTCCCTCTCTCCATAGCCATATCAGTGTGTGTATGTCCCTCTCTCCATAGCCATATCAGTGTGTGTATGTCCCTCTGTCCATAGCCATATCAGTGTGTGTATGTCCCTCTCTCCATAGCCATATCAGTGTGTGTATGTCCCTCTCTCCATAGCCATATCAGTGTGTATGTCCCTCTGTCCATAGCCATATCAGTGTGTGTATGTCCCTCTCTCCATAGCCATATCAGTGTGTGCATGTCCCTCTCTCCATAGCCATATCAGTGTGTGTATGTCCCTCTATCCATAGCCATATCAGTGTGTGTATGTCCCTCTCTCCATAGCCATATCAGTGTGTGTATGTCCCTCTCTCCATAGCCATATCAGTGTGTATGTCCCTCTCTCCATAGCCATATCAGTGTGTGTATGTCCCTCTCTCCATAGCCATATCAGTGTGTGTATGTCCCTCTCTCCATAGCCATATCAGTGTGTGTATGTCCTCTCTCCATAGCCATATCAGTGTGTGTATGTCCCTCTATCCATAGCCATATCAGTGTGTGTATGTCCCTCTCTCCATAGCCATATCAGTGTGTGTATGTCCCTCTCTCCATAGCCATATCAGTGTGTGTATGTCCCTCTCTCCATAGCCATATCAGTGTGTGAATGTCCCTCTCTCCATAGCCATATCAGTGTGTGTATGTCCCTCTCTCCATAGCCATATCAGTGTGTGAATGTCCCTCTCTCCATAGCCATATCAGTGTGTGTATGTCCCTCTCTCCATAGCCATAGGTTTAGCTGTAGGTGTATGTCCCTCTCTCCATAGCCATAGGTTTAGCTGTGTGTGTGTATATATGTCCCTCTCTCCATAGCCATAGGTTTAGCTGTGTGTGTGTATATATATGTCCCTCTCTCCATAGCCATAGGTTTAGCTGTGTGTGTGTATATATGTCCCTCTCTCCATAGCCATAGGTTTAGCTGTGTGTGTGTGTATATATGTCCCTCTCTCCATAGCCATAGGTTTAGCTGTGTGTGTGTATATATATGTCCCTCTCTCCATAGCCATAGGTTTAGCTGTGTGTGTGTGTATATATGTCCCTCTCTCCATAGCCATAGGTTTAGCTGTGTGTGTATATATGTCCCTCTCTCCATAGCCATAGATTTAGCTGTAGGTGTATGTCATAGCACATTATGCTCAGAAATCCTGCTGGCACTTTGGAACCATGACTTAGAGGTGTTGTCATTTCCCGTGGGTGGTAATGTGGGGTTGTTCCAAATAGGGGTGCCTGAATTCATGTCAATTTGACAAAAAAAAAAGCAATTATTGGAATGTCAGGTTTTTTTCTTTAAAGCCTTGGACCCAAAGTAGTGAACATATTTTAAATCATATTTTACATGTATGGCTTCAATACTCCTCCAAGCACAGCGATAGTCTGCTATTTAATTATTTAAGCTATTACATTATTTAACTGAACACAGTTGTGCTGCCCAGTAATACATTTTCATATTAGGCAGTCCAAGAACCTCCAGCTTTATAGGGGGAAGTGTAAAACATTCTATTTGACTCAAGGTCTTTCCATTCCAGACAAAGTCGGAGAGCAGGCCATTTCTTTTCTTAAAGAAGTTGAAACTGGTAAGACCTGGAATAAATCCATCAGCCTTGGTAACATATTCATTTTGTTTACGTTGACCCTGCCTAACATATAAACAGGGAGAGTTCTCCATCTCTGAACATCAGATTCAATCTTATCTCTAAAAGGAGATAAGTAGTTGATTTTACAGGCCTCCTCCAAACTGTATGGTATCAATACACCCAGGTATTTCATGTGTGTCTTTGGTCCATTTCCACTGAAATTTACTTTGCAAGCTTGAAAAGTCATTGTATACTTTGAATCCTGATACACAACCATATGAGTCGAGAATGTTCTGGTTGAAATACAGTCAAATGTAATCCGCATACAATGACATCACATGTTGTTCTCTATTCCCCGGATTGAGCCATGAGTTGTTATTATTGACGCTAGGGGTTCCATGGTAAAGTAAATAAATAAGTGGACAGAGGGCATCCATGTCTGGTCCCTCTTAATTAACTTAAATGGATCAGATATTAGTTCATTTGTTCTTATAGCTGTTTTGGGGGATTTCTAGAATAGCTCAATCCAGGAAAGAAATACCAGACCAAAACCAGACAGTTTTTAAGACAGCCACCAAATACACCCATTTCATCCTATCAAACTCCTTTTCACCATCTAATGGTACTGACACCAAATACACCCATTCCACCCTATCAAACTCCTTTTCACCATCTAATGATACTGACACCAAATACACCCATTCCACCCTATCAAACTCCTTTTCCCCATCTAATGATACTGACACCAAATACACCCATTCCACCCTATCAAACTCCTTTTCACCATCTAATGATACTGACACCAAATACACCCATTCCACCCTATCAAACTCCTTTTCACCATCTAATGATACTGACACCAAATACACCCATTCCACCCTATCAAACTCCTTTTCACCATCTAATGATACTGACACCAAATACACCCATTCCACCCTATCAAACTCCTTTTCCCCATCTAATGATACTGACACCAAATACACCCATTCCACCCTATCAAACTCCTTTTCACCATCTAATGATACTGACACCAAATACACCCATTCCACCCTATCAAACTCCTTTTCACCATCTAATGGTACTAACACCAAATACACCCATTCCACCATATCAAACTCCTTTTCACCATCTAATGATACTGACACCAAATACACCCATTCCACCTATCAAACTCCTTTTCACCATCTAATGATACTGACACCAAATACACCCATTCCACCCTATCAAACTCCTTTTCACCATCTAATGATACTGACACCAAATACACCCATTCCACCCTATCAAACTCCTTTTCCCCATCTAATGATACTGACACCAAATACACCCATTCCACCCTATCAAACTCCTTTTCCCCATCTAATGATACTGACACCAAATACACCCATTCCACCCTATCAAACTCCTTTTCACCATCTAATGATACTGACACCAAATACACCCATTCCACCCTATAAAACTCCTTTTCACCATCTAATGATACAGCCACCAAATACACCCATTCCACCCTATCAAACTCCTTTTCACCATCTAATGATACTGACACCAAATACACCCATTCCACCCTATCAAACTCCTTTTCACCATCTAATGATACTGACACCAAATACACCCATTCCACCCTATCAAACTCCTTTTCACCATCTAATGGTACTGACACCAAATACACCCATTCCACCATATCAAACTCCTTTTCACCATCTAATGATACTGACACCAAATACACCCATTCCACCCTATCAAACTCCTTTTCACCATCTAATGATACTGACACCAAATACACCCATTCCACCCTATCAAACTCCTTTTCACCATCTAATGATACTGACACCAAATACACCCATTCCACCCTATCAAACTCCTTTTCCCCATCTAATGATACTGACACCAAATACACCCATTCCACCCTATCAAACTCCTTTTCACCATCTAATGATACTGACACCAAATACACCCATTCCACCCTATCAAACTCCTTTTCACCATCTAATGGTACTAACACCAAATACACCCATTCCACCATATCAAACTCCTTTTCACCATCTAATGATACTGACACCAAATACACCCATTCCACCCTATAAAACTCCTTTTCACCATCTAATGATACAGCCACCAAATACACCCATTCCACCCTATCAAACTCCTTTTCACCATCTAATGATACTGACACCAAATACACCCATTCCACCCTATCAAACTCCTTTTCACCATCTAATGATACTGACACCAAATACACCCATTCCACCCTATCAAACTCATTTTCCCCATCTAATGATACTGACACCAAATACACCCATTCCACCCTATCAAACTCCTTTTCCCCATCTAATGATACATTACTGACACCAAATACACCCATTCCACCCTATCAAACTCCTTTTCACCATCTAATGATACTGACACCAAATACACCCATTCCACCCTATAAAACTCCTTTTACCATCTAATGATACAGCCACCAAATACACCCATTCCACCCTATCAAACTCCTTTTCACCATCTAATGATACTGACACCAAATACACCCATTCCACCCTATCAAACTCCTTTTCACCATCTAATGATACTGACACCAAATACACCCATTCCACCCTATCAAACTCCTTTTCACCATCTAATGATACTGACACCAAATACACCCATTCCACCCTATCAAACTCCTTTTCCCCATCTAATGATACTGACACCAAATACACCCATTCCACCCTATCAAACTCATTTTCACCATCTAATGATACTGACACCAAATACACCCATTCCACCCTATCAAACTCCTTTTCACCATCTAATGGTACTGACACCAAATACACCCATTCCACCATATCAAACTCCTTTTCACCATCTAATGATACTGACACCAAATACACCCATTCCACCCTATCAAACTCCTTTTCACCATCTAATGATACTGACACCAAATACACCCATTCCACCCTATCAAACTCCTTTTCCCCATCTAATGATACTGACACCAAATACACCCATTCCACCATATCAAACTCCTTTTCACCATCTAATGATACTGACACCAAATACACCCATTCCACCCTATCAAACTCCTTTTCACCATCTAATGGTACTAACACCAAATACACCCATTCCACCCTATCAAACTCCTTTTCACCATCTAATGATACTGACACCAAATACACCCATTCCACCCTATCAAACTCCTTTTCACCATCTAATGATACTGACACCAAATACACCCATTCCACCATATCAAACTCCTTTTCACCATCTAATGGTACAGCCACAAAATACACCCATTCCACCCTATCAAACTCCTTTTCACCATCTAATGATACTGACACCAAATACACCCATTCCACCCTATCAAACTCCTTTTCACCATCTAATGGTACTGCCACCAAATACACCCATTCCACCCTATCAAACTCCTTTTCACCATCTAATGATACTGCCACCAAATACACCCATTCCACCCTATCAAACTCCTTTTCACCATCTAATGATACTGACACTTTTGGAACGTTCAGCAGCAGCACCAGACCCAGCAGCACCAGACCCAGCAGCACCAGACCCAGTAGCACCAGACCCAGTAGCACTAGACCCAGCAGCACCAGACCCAGCAGCACCAGACCCAGTAGCACCAGACCCAGCAGCACCAGATCCAGCAGCACCAGACCCAGTAACACCAGACCCAGCAGCACCAGACCCAGTAGCACCAGACCCAGCAGCACCAGACCCAGCAGCAGCAGCAGACCCAGCAGCAGCAGACCCAGCAGCACCAGACCCAGCAGCACCTGACCCAGCAGCACCAGACCCAGTAACACTAGACCCAGCACCACCAGACCCAGCAGCAGCAGACCCAGCAGCACCAGACCCAGCAGCACCAGTAGAACATAGCAGCCCATCACCAGCTGAGGCCAATGTTCCCTTGGCTCCATCAATAATGTCCCTCACAGGGTCCCTTCACACCTCTGACTACACCAGGCTAACGTTATTGATGCTCTCTCTGGGAATGTGTACATCACACCCTGAACACACACAGAGACATGAGCTGTAAACCCAGTAGCAATCTGACTGGTAGTGGACTAGTGAAGACATGAGCTGTAAACCCAGTAGCAATCTGACTGGTAGTGGACTAGGACATGAGCTGTAAACCCAGTAGCAATCTGACTGGTAGTGGACTAGTGAAGACATGAGCTGTAAACCCAGTAGCTATCTGACTGGTAGTGGACTAGGACATGAGCTGTAAACCCAGTAGCAATCTGACTGGTAGTGGACTAGTGAAGACATGAGCTGTAAACCCAGTAGCTATCTGACTGGTAGTGGACTAGTGAAGACATGAGCTGTAAACCCAGTAGCTATCTGACTGGTAGTGGACTAGTGAAGGCATGAGCTGTAAACCCAGTAGCTATCTGACTGGTAGTGGACTAGTGAAGACATGAGCTGTAAACCCAGTAGCTATCTGACTGGTAGTGGACTAGTGAAGGCATGAGCTGTAAACCCAGTAGCTATCTGACTGGTAGTGGACTAGTGAAGACATGAGCTGTAACCCAGTAGCTATCTGACTGGTAGTGGACTAGTGAAGACATGAGCTGTAAACCCAGTAGCTATCTGACTGGTAGTGGACTAGTGAAGGCATGAGCTGTAAACCCAGTAGCTATCTGACTGGTAGTGGACTAGGACATGAGCTGTAAACCCAGTAGCTATCTGACTGGTAGTGGACTAGTGAAGACATGAGCTGTAAACCCAGTAGCAATCTGACTGGTAGTGGACTAGTGAAGGCATGAGCTGTAAACCCAGTAGCAATCTGACTGGTAGTGGACTAGTGAAGAAATGAGCTGTAAACCCAGTAGCAATCTGACTGGTAGTGGACTAGGACATGAGCTGTAAACCCAGTAGCTATCTGACTGGTAGTGGACTAGTGAAGGCATGAGCTGTAAACCCAGTAGCTATCTGACTGGTAGTGGACTAGTGAAGACATGAGCTGTAACCCAGTAGCAATCTGACTGGTAGTGGACTAGTGAAGACATGAGCTGTAAACCCAGTAGCTATCTGACTGGTAGTGGACTAGTGAAGGCATGAGCTGTAAACCCAGTAGCTATCTGACTGGTAGTGGACTAGTGAAGGCATGAGCTGTAAACCCAGTAGCTATCTGACTGGTAGTGGACTAGTGAAGACATGAGCTGTAAACCCAGTAGCTATCTGACTGGTAGTGGACTAGTGAAGACATGAGCTGTAACCCAGTAGCTATCTGACTGGTAGTGGACTAGGACATGAGCTGTAAACCCAGTAGCTATCTGACTGGTAGTGGACTAGGACATGAGCTGTAACCCAGTAGCTATCTGACTGGTAGTGGACTAGTGAAGACATGAGATGTAACCCAGTAGCAATCTGACTGGTAGTGGACTAGTGAAGGCATGAGCTGTAACCCAGTAGCAATCTGACTGGTAGTGGACTAGTGAAGACATGAGCTGTAAACCCAGTAGCTATCTGACTGGTAGTGGACTAGTGAAGGCATGAGCTGTAACCCCAGTAGCTATCTGACTGGTAGTGGACTAGTGAAGACATGAGCTGTAAACCCAGTAGCTATCTGACTGGTAGTGGACTAGTGAAGACATGAGCTGTAAACCCAGTAGCTATCTGACTGGTAGTGGACTAGGACATGAGCTGTAAACCCAGTAGCTATCTGACTGGTAGTGGACTAGGACATGAGCTGTAAACCCAGTAGCTATCTGACTGGTAGTGGACTAGTGAAGACATGAGCTGTAAACCCAGTAGCAATCTGACTGGTAGTGGACTAGTGAAGACATGAGCTGTAAACCCAGTAGCTATCTGACTGGTAGTGGACTAGTGAAGACATGAGCTGTAAACCCAGTAGCTATCTGACTGGTAGTGGACTAGTGAAGACATGAGCTGTAAACCCAGTAGCTATCTGACTGGTAGTGGACTAGGACATGAGCTGTAACCCAGTAGCTATCTGACTGGTAGTGGACTAGTGAAGACATGAGATGTAACCCAGTAGCAATCTGACTGGTAGTGGACTAGTGAAGGCATGAGCTGTAACCCAGTAGCAATCTGACTGGTAGTGGACTAGTGAAGACATGAGCTGTAAACCCAGTAGCTATCTGACTGGTAGTGGACTAGGACATGAGCTGTAAACCCAGTAGCTATCTGACTGGTAGTGGACTAGGACATGAGCTGTAAACCCAGTAGCTATCTGACTGGTAGTGGACTAGTGAAGACATGAGCTGTAAACCCATTAGCAATCTGACTGGTAGTGGACTAGTGAAGACATGAGCTGTAAACCCAGTAGCTATCTGACTGGTAGTGGACTAGTGAAGACATGAGCTGTAAACCCAGTAGCTATCTGACTGGTAGTGGACTAGTGAAGACATGAGCTGTAAACCCAGTAGCTATCTGACTGGTAGTGGACTAGTGAAGACATG
Organism: Brachymystax lenok tsinlingensis; assembly: GCA_030435695.1. Classification (NCBI taxonomy): domain Eukaryota; kingdom Metazoa; phylum Chordata; class Actinopteri; order Salmoniformes; family Salmonidae; genus Brachymystax; species Brachymystax lenok. The sequence continues at coordinate 66,742,644 of CM059789.1, forward strand.
AGCTGTAAACCCAGTAGCTATCTGACTGGTAGTGGACTAGTGAAGACATGAGCTGTAAACCCAGTAGCAATCTGACTGGTAGTGGACTAGTGAAGACATGAGCTGTAAACCCAGTAGCTATCTGACTGGTAGTGGACTAGTGAAGGCATGAGATGTAAACCCAGTAGCTATCTGACTGGTAGTGGACTAGGACATGAGCTGTAAACCCAGTAGCTATCTGACTGGTAGTGGACTAGTGAAACTACTAACCACAGTAGGAAGCAGGGCTGAGGAAGGGAGGCTGGGGAAGGGAGGCTGAGGAAGGGAGGCTGAGGCAGGGAGGCTGAGGAAGGGAGGCTGGGGAAGGGAGGCTGAGGAAGGGAGGCTGAGGCAGGGAGGCTGAGGAAGGGAGGCTGGGGAAGGAAGGCTGGGGAAGGGAGGCTGAGGAAGGGAGGCTGGGGAAGGGAGGCTGGGGAAGGAAGGCTGAGGAAGGGAGGCTGAGGAAGGGAGGCTGGGGAAGGGAGGCTGAGGAAGGGAGGCTGGGGAAGGAAGGCTGAGGAAGGGAGGCTGAGGAAGGGAGGCTGGGGAAGGGAGGCTGAGGAAGGGAGGCTGGGGAAGGAAGGCTGAGGAAGGGAGGCTGAGGAAGGGAGGCTGGGGAAGGGAGGCTGAGGAAGGGAGGCTGGGGAAGGAAGGGAGGGAGCAGAGTAGAGTGGAGTAGACTGAGAAGTCAACATGAAAGCAATGAAGTTGAATTGTT
>CM059789.1:66748379-66823379 GCA_030435695.1 Brachymystax lenok tsinlingensis
TTGGAACAGAGCAGAGCAGAAGAGACTAGCAGTTTGTGGAAAACAACCTTCCTCCTCTGTACATCACAGCACCATGAAATATACACCAGAGAACGAGCTTCTGAAGAGCTTCTGAGGGAATAGAAATGGAAGTCATTACAACTTCATAACGAATCATGCTAAACATTTTAGTTCATGTAGAGAAACGATGATGCATATTTTGACATAAAATGTAATTATGAAAATCGCTATTTAACAAGCTGACTAGCTAACATTAGCCAACTATCTATACTATCTACCACAGCCAGAGGATGGCTACTTTACTACTCCACATTGAACCACAGCCAGAGGATGGCTACTTTACTACTCCACATTGAACCACAGCCAGAGGATGGCTACTTTACTACTCCACATTGAACCACAGCCAGAGGATGGCTACATTACTACTCCACATTGAACCACAGCCAGAGGATGGCTACTTTACTACTCCACATTGAACCACAGCCAGAGGATGGCTACATTACTACTCCACATTGAACCACAGCCAGAGGATGGCTACATTACTACTCCACATTGAACCACAGCCAGAGGATGGCTACTTTACTACTCCACATTGAACCACAGCCAGAGGATGGCTACTTTACTACTCCACATTGAACCACAGCCAGAGGATGGCTACATTACTACTCCACATTGAACCACAGCCAGAGGATGGCTACTTTACTACTCCACATTGAACCACAGCCAGAGGATGGCTACATTACTACTCCACATTGAACCACAGCCAGAGGATGGCTACTTTACTACTCCACATTGAACCACAGCCAGAGGATGGCTACTTTACTACTCCACATTGAACCACAGCCAGAGGATGGCTACATTACTACTCCACATTGAACCACAGCCAGAGGATGGCTACATTACTACTCCACATTGAACCACAGCCAGAGGATGGCTACATTACTACTCCACATTGAACCACAGCCAGAGGATGGCTACATTACTACTCCACATTGAACCACAGCCAGAGGATGGCTACATTACTACTCCACATTGAACCACAGCCAGAGGATGGCTACATTACTACTCCACATTGAACCACAGCCAGAGGATGGCTACTTTACTACTCCACATTGAACCACAGCCAGAGGATGGCTACATTACTACTCCACATTGAACCACAGCCAGAGGATGGCTACATTACTACTCCACATTGAACCACAGCCAGAGGATGGCTACATTACTACTCCACATTGAACCACAGCCAGAGGATGGCTACATTACTACTCCACATTGAACCACAGCCAGAGGATGGCTACATTACTACTCCACATTGAATCACAGCCAGAGGATGGCTACTTTAATACTCCACATTGAACCACAGCCAGAGGATGGCTCAATTACTACTCCACATTGAACCACAGCCAGAGGATGGCTACTTTACTACTCCACATTGAACCACAGCCAGAGGATGGCTACATTACTACTCCACATTGAACCACAGCCAGAGGATGGCTACATTACTACTCCACATTGAACCACAGCCAGAGGATGGCTACATTACTACTCCACATTGAACCACAGCCAGAGGATGGCTACATTACTACTCCACATTGAACCACAGCCAGAGGATGGCTACTTTACTACTCCACATTGAACCACAGCCAGAGGATGGCTACATTACTACTCCACATTGAACCACAGCCAGAGGATGGCTACTTTACTACTCCACATTGAACCACAGCCAGAGGATGGCTACTTTACTACTCCACATTGAACCACAGCCAGAGGATGGCTACATTACTACTCCACATTGAACCACAGCCAGAGGATGGCTACATTACTACTCCACATTGAACCACAGCCAGAGGATTGTTACATTACTACTCCACATTGAACCACAGCCAGAGGATGGCTACATTACTACTCCACATTGAACCACAGCCAGAGGATGGCTACATTACTACTCCACATTGAACCACAGCCAGAGGATGGCTACATTCCTACTCCACATTGAATCACAGCCAGAGGATGGCTACTTTACTACTCCACATTGAACCACAGCCAGAGGATGGCTACATTACTACTCCACATTGAACCACAGCCAGAGGATGGCTACTTTACTACTCCACATTGAACCACAGCCAGAGGATGGCTACATTACTACTCCACATTGAACCACAGCCAGAGGATGGCTACATTACTACTCCACATTGAACCACAGCCAGAGGATGGCTACATTCCTACTCCACATTGAATCACAGCCAGAGGATGGCTACTTTAATACTCCACATTGAACCACAGCCAGAGGATGGCTCAATTACTACTCCACATTGAACCACAGCCAGAGGATGGCTACTTTACTACTCCACATTGAACCACAGCCAGAGGATGGCTACATTACTACTCCACATTGAACCACAGCCAGAGGATGGCTACATTACTACTCCACATTGAACCACAGCCAGAGGATGGCTACATTACTACTCCACATTGAACCACAGCCAGAGGATGGCTACATTACTACTCCACATTGAACCACAGCCAGAGGATGGCTACTTTACTACTCCACATTGAACCACAGCCAGAGGATGGCTACATTACTACTCCACATTGAACCACAGCCAGAGGATCGCTACATTACTACTCCACATTGAACCACAGCCAGAGGATGGCTACATTACTAGTTGCATTGTAAAAAACAGACTCATCGTCAATGAATTGTGTGGTAGGCTATCATGTTGGTCGCTTCTATTGTTCACGTAGTGATGTCCAATTCCATAGGGCTATTTATCTCACTCTACCACTAGTTGGTCCATGAGGGACACTCCCCCACTGAGGGACACTCCCCCACTGAGGGACACTCCCCCACTGAGGGACACTCCAAAACAAGGGGAAGGGTTAAGGGGGGTAGTGGGATTGAGCTATAGAGTTATATTGGGGTAAAACGGTATATTAGAGCCTGTCTGCATCTGTCTGGATCTGTCTGTCTGGATCTGTCTGGATCTGCCTGCCTGTGTCTATCTGGATCTGTCTCTCTGTCTGCCTGCCTGCCTGCCTGGATCTGTCTGTCTGTCTGTCTGTCTGGATCTGTCTGCCTGGATCTTCTGAGTTTTCCAAGAGACCTTGTGGAGACAGCATGAGAGTGGTGCTAGAGGGTAGGCCAAAGGGTACGTCCCAAATAGCACCCTATTCCCTATATAGTGCACTACCTTTGGACCGTCTGTCTGGATCAGAGTTTAAGACGAGCCAAGCAGTACACTATGTAGCCTAGGGAATAGGGTGCCATTTGAGCCATAGAGATATAATCTGGTTACCCCTCTCTCTCTCTTTCTCAACTGCCTGGCTCAGACTGCTCCCTGGGACTGTACTAGTATGTTGGGCTCTGGGTGAGAGTCACCTGGCTCAGACTGCTCCCTGGGACTGTACTAGTATGTTGGGCTCTGGGTGAGAGTCACCTGGCTCAGACTGCTCCCTGGGACTGGACTAGTATGTTGGGCTCTGGGTGAGAGTCACCTGGCTCAGACTGCTCCCTGGGACTGTACTAGTATGTTGGGCTCTGGGTGAGAGTCACCTGGCTCAGACTGCTCCCTGGGACTGTACTAGTATGTTGGGCTCTGGTTGAGAGTCACCTGGCTCAGACTGCTCCCTGGGACTGTACTAGTATGTTGGGCTCTGGTTGAGAGTCACCTGGCTCAGACTGCTCCCTGGGACTGTACTAGTATGTTGGGCTCTGGGTGAGAGTCACCTGGCTCAGACTGCTCCCTGGGACTGTACTAGTATGTTGGGCTCTGGGTGAGAGTCACCTGGCTCAGACTGCTCCCTGGGACTGTACTAGTATGTTGGGCTCTGGGTGAGAGTCACCTGGCTCAGACTGCTCCCTGGGACTGTACTAGTATGTTGGGCTCTGGGTGAGAGTCACCTGGCTCAGACTGCTCCCTGGGACTGTACTAGTATGTTGGGCTCTGGGTGAGAGTCACCTGGCTCAGACTGCTCCCTGGGACTGTACTAGTATGTTGGGCTCTGGGTGAGAGTCACCTGGCTCAGACTGCTCCCTGGGACTGTACTAGTATGTTGGGCTCTGGGTGAGAGTCACCTGGCTCAGACTGCTCCCTGGGACTGTACTAGTATGTTGGGCTCTGGTTGAGAGTCACCTGGCTCAGACTGCTCCCTGGGACTGTACTAGTATGTTGGGCTCTGGGTGAGAGTCACCTGGCTCAGACTGCTCCCTGGGACTGTACTAGTATGTTGGGCTCTGGGTGAGAGTCACCTGGCTCAGACTGCTCTCTGGGACTGTACTAGTATGTTGGGCTCTGGTTGAGAGTCACCTGGCTCAGACTGCTCCCTGGGACTGTACTAGTATGTTGGGCTCTGGGTGAGAGTCACCTGGCTCAGACTGCTCCCTGGGACTGTACTAGTATGTTGGGCTCTGGGTGAGAGTCACCTGGCTCAGACTGCTCCCTGGGACTGTACTAGTATGTTGGGCTCTGGTTGAGAGTCACCTGGCTCAGACTGCTCCCTGGGACTGTACTAGTATGTTGGGCTCTGGGTGAGAGTCACCTGGCTCAGACTGCTCCCTGGGACTGTACTAGTATGTTGGGCTCTGGGTGAGAGTCACCTGGCTCAGACTGCTCCCTGGGACTGTACTAGTATGTTGGGCTCTGGTTGAGAGTCACCTGGCTCAGACTGCTCCCTGGGACTGTACTAGTATGTTGGGCTCTGGGTGAGAGTCACCTGGCTCAGACTGCTCCCTGGGACTGTACTAGTATGTTGGGCTCTGGGTGAGAGTCACCTGGCTCAGACTGCTCCCTGGGACTGTACTAGTATGTTGGGCTCTGGGTGAGAGTCACCTGGCTCAGACTGCTCCCTGGGACTGTACTAGTATGTTGGGCTCTGGTTGAGAGTCACCTGGCTCAGACTGCTCCCTGGGACTGTACTAGTATGTTGGGCTCTGGTTGAGAGTCACCTGGCTCAGACTGCTCCCTGGGACTGTACTAGTATGTTGGGCTCTGGGTGAGAGTCACCTGGCTCAGACTGCTCCCTGGGACTGTACTAGTATCTTGGGCTCTGGGTGAGAGTCACCTGGCTCAGACTGCTCCCTGGGACTGGACTAGTATGTTGGGCTCTGGGTGAGAGTCACCTGGCTCAGACTGCTCCCTGGGACTGGACTAGTATGTTGTGCTCTGGGTGAGAGTCACCTGGCTCAGACTGCTCCCTGGGACTGGACTAGTATGTTGGGCTCTGGGTGAGAGTCACCTGGCTCAGACTGCTCTCTGGGACTGTACTAGTATGTTGGGCTCTGGTTGAGAGTCACCTGGCTCAGGGTGGTCATCAGTGGGCTATACTACTGACTACAGTATGATGGGCTCTGGGTGAGAGTCACCTGGCTCAGGGTGGTCATCAGTGGGCTATACTACTGACTACAGTATGATGGGCTCTGGCTGAGAGTCACCTGGCTCAGGGTGGTCATCAGTGGGCTATACTACTGACTACAGTATGTTGGGCTCTGACTGAGAGTCACCTGGCTCAGGGTGGTCATCAGTGGGCTATACTACTGACTACAGTATGTTGGGCTCTGGCTGAGAGTCACCTGGCTCAGGGTGGTCATCAGTGGGCTATACTACTGACTACAGTATGATGGGCTCTGGCTGAGAGTCACCTGGCTCAGGGTGGTCATCAGTGGGCTATACTACTGACTACAGTATGTTGGGCTCTGACTGAGAGTCACCTGGCTCAGGGTGGTCATCAGTGGGCTATACTACTGACTACAGTATGATGGGCTCTGGCTGAGAGTCACCTGGCTCAGGGTGGTCATCAGTGGGCTATACTACTGACTACAGTATGATGGGCTCTGGCTGAGAGTCACCTGGCTCAGGGTGGTCATCAGTGGGCTATACTACTGACTACAGTATGTTGGGCTCTGGCTGAGAGTCACCTGGCTCAGGGTGGTCATCAGTGGGCTATACTACTGACTACAGTATGATGGGCTCTGGCTGAGATCATTACTGCATTAATGAGGATTACTTAACGAGGGCTTTCTGGCAGCCTCCATCACAACACAGCCAGCTGCTCCTCTCATCTACCCATCTCTCTCTTTCCTCCCTCGCTCTATCCCTTTTCCTCTCATCTACCCATCTCTCTCTTTCCTCCCTCGCTCTAGCCCTTTTCCTCTCATCTACCCATCTCTCTCTTTCCTCCCTCGCTCTATCCCTTTTCCTCTCATCTACCCATCTCTCTCTTTCCTCCCTCGCTCTAGCCCTTTTCCTCTCATCTACCCATCTCTCTCTTTCCTCCCGCGCTCTATCCCTTTTCCTCTCATCTACCCATCTCTCTCTTTCCTCCCTCGCTCTATCCCTTTTCCTCTCATCTATCCCTCCCTCCCTCTCTTCCCTCTCTCCCTCCCTCCCTCCCTCCCTCCCTCCCTCCCTCCCTCAGGGTGTTACAGATAAAGGATGTGTTGTGAACATGGATGGTGTGTTATGGCTGAAGTGTTTACTCTGGCAGCCATGTTGTAGTTTATTATGGCACTAATCATCTTCATGACTTCTACTCTGTCACCTATCCCATGATGCACATGGAACTGCTCATTGTGCAGCTGCTGTTGTCTTTAGGTCTGTAAAGATTGAAGTCTGGCTCTGTGCTTCAGTGTCTGATCTCATTCATATCCCTCATCACTACAGCTGTGGCCTAAAGACAGCGAGTTAGAAACCATCCTCCTCTCCTCTCCTCCCCTCCCCTAAGCACTACCTGTGTCATGCATTCAGCAGCACCCTATGGGCCATGGTAAAAAAAAGGAGGGCACTGTGAAGGGATTAGGGTGCCATTTGGGACGCTGCGTCTCTCTCTTTACTGTAGGCTGGACCAGAGCATTCCCACAACACTCAGCAGAAAGCAGAAAGCCTGAAGAATATAATAATAAGAATATAGAATATCTATCAGAGAGAGAGAGAGAGAGAGAGAGAGAGAGAGAGAGAGAGAGAGAGAGAGAGAGAGAGAGAGAGAGAGCACACGTACGTATGTACAGTATTAGAGACATGTAGAACACATGTACAGTATTAGAGACATGTAGAACACATGTACAGTATTAGAGACATGTACAACACATGTACAGTATTAGAGACATGTACAACACATGTACAGTATTAGAGACATGTCAGTCAGTCTCTCAGGTAAACATCACTGATAGCTAGCTCTGTAAAAACGTTCATAAAATATGAACGTTTTATGACAGGGTCCATGCTCTACTGTCTGGTCTATAAAGCCCCCAACTCAAGGCCTGAGGGTCCATGCTCTACTGTCTGGTCTATAAAGCCCCCAACTCAAGGCCTGAGGGTCCATGCTCTACTGTCTGGTCTATAAAGCCACCAACTCAAGGCCTGAGGGTCCATGCTCTACTGTCTGGTCTATAAAGCCCCCAACTCAAGGCCTGAGGGTCCATGCTCTACTGTCTGGTCTATAAAGACCCCACCAAATCATGAGAAAATAAAAAGATAATTACTTGACACATTGGAAAGAATTTACCTAAAAAACAGAGCAAACTAGAATGCTATTTGGCCCTAAACAGAGAGTACACAGTGGTAGAATACCTGACCACTGTGACTGACCCAAACTTACGGAAAGTTTTGACTATGTACAGACTCAGCGAGCATAGCCTTAGGCAGACCTGGCTCTCAAGAGAAGACAGGCTATGTGCACACTGCCCACAAAATGAGGTGGAAACTGAGCTGCACTTCCTAACCTCCTGCCAAATGTAGGACCATATTAGAGACACATATTTCCCACTTTTGTAAGTGTAATGTTTACTGTTCATTTTTATTGTTTATTTCACTTTTGTTTATTATCTACTTCACTTGGTTTGTTTCCCATGCCAATAAAGCCCTTGAATTGAAGAGAGAGACGAGGGTATGAGAGAGGAAAAAGGCCATCTGGTAAAGCAGCTCTCTCTCTCTCTCTCTCTCTCTCTCTCTCTCTCTCTCTCTCTCTCTCTCTCTCTCTCTCTCTCTCTCTCTCTCTCTCTCTCCCTCCTCTCTCTCTCTCTCTCTCTCTCTCTCTCTCTCTCTCTCTCTCTCTCTCTCTCTCTCTCATCACACCGTCGGCTACATTCCTGCACTTCTCAGTACGGTATTAACAGCCTGATACAGGGCCTAACCCTCACATGCCTAACACCACAGTCTGTGACTAGGAATCATCCTTTACTCCCATGAAACTTCTCTCTGCAATAAAACACGCTCTACATCCCAAATAGCACCCTATTCCCTATATAGTGCACTATATAGGGAGTCATTTGGGACTCAGACACAGTTTCTCTCCAATGACACCCAGTCCCAGCCTCAATTAGAGAAAACAGAGCAGCTGGAGGAGAAATTGTTGTGAGAATTAAAAGGGCCATTTGGGAAGCAACCCTTCTACTGCAGGGAGGACAGGGACCGGTGTATCACTCACTAGACTCAACAGGCAGTCTATCTACGCCACCGTCAATGGAAGATGCTCCCACCTCCCCAAGGGTTCTTAGTTGATGTCTAAACCATGGGAAATACTCCCACCTCCCCAAGGGTTCTAGATGCAACCCTTCTACTGCAGGAACACTAACCCACCACCATGTCTGACTGGAACACTAACCCACCACCATGTTGTCTGACTGGAACACTAACCCACCACCATGTTGTCTGACTGGAACACTAACCCACCACCATGTTGTCTGACTGGAACACTAACCCGCCACCATGTCTGACTGGAACACTAACCCACCACCATGTTGTCTGACTGGAACACTAACCCACCACCATGTTTGACTGGAACACTAACCCACCACCATGTCTGACTGGAACACTAACCCACCACCATGTCTGACTGGATCACTAACCCACCACCATGTTGTCTGACTGGAACACTAACCCGCCACCATGTCTGACTGGAACACTAACCCACCACCATGTCTCTGACTGGAACACTAACCCACCACCATGTCTCTGACTGGAACACTAACCCACCACCATGTCTGACTGGAACACTAACCCACCACCATGTTGTCTGACTGGAACACTAACCCACCACCATGTTGTCTGACTGGAACACTAACCCACCACCATGTCTGACTGGAACACTAACCCACCACCATGTTGTCTGACTGGAACACTAACCCACCACCATGTCTGACTGGAACACTAACCCACCACCATGTTGTCTGACTGGAACACTAACCCACCACCATGTTGTCTGACTGGAACACTAACTCACCACCATGTCTGACTGGAACACTAACCCACCACCATGTTGTCTGACTGGAACACTAACCCACCACCATGTTTGACTGGAACACTAACCCACCACCATGTCTGACTGGAACACTAACCCACCACCATGTCTGACTGGAACACTAACCCACCACCATGTCTGACTGGAACACTAACCCACCACCATGTCTGACTGGAACACTAACCCACCACCATGTCTGACTGTAACACTAACCCACCACCATGTCTGACTGGAACACTAACCCACCACCATGTCTCTGACTGGAACACTAACCCACCACCATGTCTAACTGGAACACTAACCCACCACCATGTCTGACTGGATCACTAACCCACCACCATGTCTGACTGGAACACTAACCCACCACCATGTCTGACTGGAACACTAACCCACCACCATGTTGTCTGACTGGAACACTAACCCACCACCATGTTGTCTGACTGGAACACTAACCCACCACCATGTTGTCTGACTGGAACACTAACCCACCACCATGTCTGACTGGAACACTAACCCACCACCATGTCTGACTGGAACACTAACCCACTACCATGTTGTCTGACTGGAACACTAACCCACCACCATGTTGTCTGACTGGAACACTAACCCACCACCATGTCTGACTGGAACACTAACCCACCACCATGTCTGACTGGAACACTAACCCACCACCATGTCTGACTGGAACACTAACCCACCACCATGTCTGACTGGAACACTAACCCACCACCATGTCTGACTGTAACACTAACCCACCACCATGTCTGACTGGAACACTAACCCACCACCATGTTGTCTGACTGGAACACTAACCCACCACCATGTTGTCTGACTGGAACACTAACCCACCACCATGTTGTCTGACTGGAACACTAACCCACCACCATGTCTGACTGGAACACTAACCCACCACCATGTCTGACTGGAACACTAACCCACTACCATGTTGTCTGACTGGAACACTAACCCACCACCATGTTGTCTGACTGGAACACTAACCCACCACCATGTCTGACTGGAACACTAACCCACCACCATGTCTGACTGGAACACTAACCCACCACCATGTCTGACTGGAACACTAACCCACCACCATGTCTGACTGGAACACTAACCCACCACCATGTCTGACTGGAACACTAACCCACCACCATGTTGTCTGACTGGAACACTAACCCACCACCATGTCTGACTGGAACACTAACCCACCACCATGTCTGACTGGAACACTAACCCGCCACCATGTCTCTGACTGGAACACTAACCCACCACCATGTCTGACTGGAACACTAACCCACCACCATGTCTCTGACTGGAACACTAACCCACCACCATGTTGTCTGACTGGAACACTAACCCACCACCATGTCTCTGACTGGAACACTAACCCACCACCATGTCTGACTGGAACACTAACCCACCACCATGTCTGACTGGAACACTAACCCACCACCATGTCTCTGACTGGAACACTAACCCACCACCATGTCTCTGACTGGAACACTAACCCACCACCATGTCTCTGACTGGAACACTAACCCACCACCATGTTGTCTGACTGGAACACTAACCCACCACCATGTCTGACTGGAACACTAACCCACCACCATGTCTGACTGGAACACTAACCCACCACCATGTCTCTGACTGGAACACTAACCCACCACCATGTCTCTGACTGGAACACTAACCCACCACCATGTCTCTGACTGGAACACTAACCCACCACCATGTTGTCTGACTGGAACACTAACCCACCACCATGTCTCTGACTGGAACACTAACCCACCACCATGTCTGACTGGAACACTAACCCACCACCGTGTCTGACTGGAACACTAACCCGCCACCATGTCTCTGACTGGAACACTAACCCACCACCAAGTCTCTGACTGGAACACTAACCCACCACCGTGTCTGACTGGAACACTAACCCGCCACCATGTCTCTGACTGGAACACTAACCCACCACCAAGTCTCTGACTGGAACACTAACACTTCTAGACATTTAGAGAAGGGCACAACCCAGTTGCTTCCCAAATGGCACACTATTTGGTACGCCTCCATGGGCTCTCAAATCAGGCTAGACGTATTCTGCTTCTCTCGCTCGGCGTCTGGACTTTTCAAAGTCTGCAACAACAAAACGCTCCAGTTTTCTACTTTGGTTCGCTATAATTAAAACCACAGCCCCCCCTCCCTCCCATGCTGCCCTGCCAAGAGCCACTGCTGTCTGGGTTTTAAGAGGTCCCTTTCAGCCATCCTCTCTGGAGGAATATGAAGACCTAGGTCCTACATGTCGTCATTAAAGAGCATCACAGACACCAGAAACAGGGAAAGGGTGATGTTACTTCCACTATGTATCCTCTACGCTCTCTCTGTCTGAGAGACTATGCTAGTCAGTCAGTCTGCAGGCAACACCAGAGGATCCATGGTGAAGAGGAGGACACAGCACCAACGGTTAAAACAATCACCACATCTAATATGTAGTAATATGTTTCTTTGTGTCCAACTCCAACCTAACGAAAAGCTAACCTCACATGCATATTGTACTCTGTGTAGTGTAGGTTGGTTCCCATAGTAATGCAGGTGTAATGCAGGTGTAATGCAGGTGTAATGCAGGTGTAATACAGGTGTAATACAGGTGTAATGCAGATGTAATACAGGTGTAATGCAGGTGTAATGCAGGTGTAATACAGGTGTAATGCAGGTGTAATGCAGGTGTAATACAGGTGTAATACAGGTGTAATGCAGGTGTAATGCAGGTGTAATACAGGTGTAATGCAGGTGTAATGCAGGTGTAATGCAGGTGTAATACAGGTGTAATGCAGGTGTAATGCAGGTGTAATACAGGTGTAATACAGGTGTAATGCAGGTGTAATGCAGGTGTAATACAGGTGTAATGCAGGTGTAATGCAGGTGTAATGCAGGTGTAATACAGGTGTAATGCAGGTGTAATGCAGATGTAATACAGGTGTAATGCAGGTGTAATACAGGTGTAATGCAGGTGTAATGCAGGTGTAATACAGGTGTAATACAGGTGTAATGCAGGTGTAATATTTGACGTATAGCCTATAGACATGGTTATGTCTTACAAGTCCAAATGCCTATTTCTGCCTATGACCGAATAGCCTATGATTCGCCTATCCTGGAAGAAACCTCTAACTGTAAACGTCTAGTTGTTACGTCAGATCTTGCAGAACAGTTTGGATAGTAAATGAGGAAACGCATATAAGGCTGGCTAGGCTATAGGCTACTGTTCATGTCTACAGCTTCTTGTTTCCTGGTTCAATCCGCTGTGTCACAGCGCACCATCGTTTCAATGTACCATCACACTGGAACTACTACAACAACGATACGTGGCTGACTTTCTACTACATGGTGCACTGCTCTGTCTGCTGTGTTGCCAAACATAATATATCAGAGCTCGACAAATGATAGCAACATATTTCCAGTTAGTTGGCTCCATTCTCGGTGGGAATTATCGAAAGTCCTCATGCGGGCGGGCCAGAGTGTCGTGTTCCTGTTTACTCACCAGGGGTCAAACTCGTGGATGATGCTCTCAAATCGGATGACAGCGAAGAGCCTGGCACTGAAACCAGCCAGCCAGGCCAGAAACAGGATGGTGAACGACAGTAAGGACTGCCACCCTGCCGGATGAGTTATCCCGGTGGAGAGAGCCCCGGTAGGACTACTACCGACGCTGACCGCCGGACTGCTCCGTCCATTCCCAGAGAACGACGCTCCAATATTCGCGGCAGGAGCTTTATGCTTGCTATCGGAAACGGAGTGATGTTCCGCCATATTCTACAGCAGCCCCCCCGGTTGTAGGCAGATCTGATAGGAAAGAGAGAACCCCCTGCTGCCACGCTCCACTGTCGAAGCCCCTCACACCCTATCTGCACCTCTCCTTTTACTTCCAATGCCCTACGGCGCACCGCAACCCTAGCCTCGGTATAACCGGAGCGCTAATTCAAACCGAGTCGCCCCGGTGGAGTCACATAGCAAGCCGGGGTTGTAGTACCGCAGTAGCAGACGCGAACCGACTGGCTGCTCCTCCTTGGAAGTTAACGGCAGGGCGGGCGGGCGCACCGAGGACAGCGGGGCCAGGAAGAGAGCTCAGCCTCTCACAACCAGACAGGTCCACAGCGCTGGCACAACACCAATCACAACAGAGAGTGGACAGACTGACAGGGACACTAACCAATGGGGATGGGGATTCACCACCGGATAGTCGTAGGATCCCATGTGGAGGTTAAGCGCACAAATAAAGTCCACCAATCATATGTCTAGGATATAATTTCAGACTGAAAATTATAGCCAATCCGCAATCAACAGCGCGGGATCGGTTTCACGGAAGAAGCCAATGAAATAAATGAAATGTGCGAGACATGCCTGCCACGAGAGCGAATAGCACCGTAACCCGTCTGAATAAATCCGGTAGAGTCAGTAGACTACAGTAGGTCTGCCGGTGCCCACATAGCAGCGGTATAATGCCAAGGCTGTCCACTGGCCTCCTTCCATTCAACACGATCAGGATGACACCACAGCATGTCGGGAATAGACTTCTCACACTGATAACAAACACCGAGACGGCTGAATTACACCTAGTCTTGTCACGTGGCTTATTCTATTGTATTATTTGATGTTGTGTTTTATTCTGTTCTCATGGTGACGTCAGTCAGCAGCCACACTAAACCAGACTACAGACTTAGGTTATTACCCATACAGGACTAGTTTATCAGGCTTAGGTTGTTACCCATACAGGACTAGTTTATCAGGCTTAGGTTATTACCCATGTAGGCCTAGTTTATCAGGCTTTGGTTATTACCCATACAGGACTAGTTTATCAGGCTTAGGTTATTACCCATACAGGCCTAGTTTATCAGGCTTAGGTTATTACCCATGTAGGCCTAGTTTATCAGGCTTTGGTTATTACCCATACAGGACTAGTTTATCAGGCTTTGGTTATTACCCATACAGCACTAGTTTATCAGGCTTAGGTTATTACCTATACAGGACTAGTTTATCAGGCGTAGGTTATTACCCATACAGGACTAGTTTATCAGGCTTAGGTTATTACCCATACAGGACTAGTTTATCAGGCTTAGGTTATTACCCATACAGGACTAGTTTATCAGGCTTAGGTTATTACCCATGTCTATTTGTTAGTACTGCAAATAAATTAACTAGAGGTACATTTCCACATAATTTCTACTGCGGTTGTTGCTTAACACCAAACCTGTTTCAGCTCCTCTAAAACCATGATATTGTCGGAGCTCAGTAGTAAACTACAGCCGTTGATTCAAGTGGGTGAGCAGCATTCCTACAGAGGAGAACTGCATACACAAGAGAGAGAGGGGAGGAGAGGAGAGAGAGAGACGAGGAGAGCAGAGCACATCCACTCTCACACGGTCTGCTTTCTATACAAACACAAATACTGCTCACTACCTGGAACATTAATAGAGGTCCACAATGTGTGGCTTTTCTGCAACAATACCTCTCTCTCTGTCTCTCTCTCTCTCTCTCTGTCTCTCTCTCTCTCTCTCTCTCTCTCTCTCTCTCTCTCTCTCTCTCTCTCTCTCTCTCTCTCTCTCTCTCTCTCCACTGATTTGATAAGAAAAGAGAAAGGGAGAGATTGAGGGGAGAGCACAGAGTATAAAAGTATTTTTCACCAGGGGCCCTATTGTATAGTTATAGTCAATTAGTGTTCATTAACTGTCCCTATTGTATAGTTATAGTCAATTAGTGTTCATTAACTGTCCCTATTGTATAGTTATAGTCAATTAGTGTTCATTAACTGTCCCTATTGTATAGTTATAGTCAATTAGTGTTCATTAACTGTCCCTATTGTATAGTTATAGTCAATTAGTATTCATTAACTGTCCCTATTGTATAGTTATAGTCAATTAGTGTTCATTAACTGTCCCTATTTTATAGTTATAGTCAAATAGTGTTCATTAACTGTCCCTATTGTATAGTTATAGTCAATTAGTATACATTAACTGTCCCTATTGTATAGTTATAGTCAATTAGTGTTCATTAACTGTCCCTATTGTATAGTTATAGTCAATTAGTATTCATTAACTGTCTCTATTGTATACCTATAGTTAGTAGTGTTCATTAAATGTCTCTATGGTATAATTATAGTCAGTAGTGTTCAGTAGTTGTCTATATTGTATAGTTATAGTCAGTAGTGGTCAGTAACTGTCTCTATTGTATAATTATAGTCAGTAGTGTTCATTAACTGTCTCTATGGTATAGTTATAGTCAGTAGTGGTCAGTAACTGTCTCTATTGTATAGTTATAGTCAGTAGTGTTCAGGTACTGTCTCTATTGTATAGTTATAGTCAATTAGTATTAATTAACTGTCCCTATTGTATAGTTATAGTCAATTAGTATTCATTAACTGTCCCTATTGTATAATTATAGTCAGTAGTGTTCAGTAACTGTCTGTATTGTATAGTTATAGTCAGTAGTGTTCAGTAACTGTCTGTATTGTATAGTTATAGTCAGTAGTGTTCAGTAACTGGCTGTATGGTATAGTTATAGTCAGTAGTGTTCAGTAACTGGCTGTATGGTATAGTTATAGTCAGTAGTGTTCAGTAACTGGCTGTATTGTATAGTTATAGTCAGTAGTGTTCAGTAACTGGCTGTATTGTATAACTATAGTCAGTAGTGTTCAGTAACTGGCTGTATTGTATAGTTATAGTCAGTAGTGTTCAGTAACTGTCTCTATTGTATAACTATAGTCAGTAGTGTTCAGTAACTGGCTGTATTGTATAGTTATAGTCAGTAGTGTTCAGTAACTGGCTGTATTGTATAGTTATAGTCAGTAGTATTCAGTAACTGGCTGTATTGTATAGTTATAGTCAGTAGTGGTCAGTAACTGGCTGTATTGTATAACTATAGTCAGTAGTGTTCAGTAACTGGCTGTATTGAATAGTTATAGTCAGTAGTGTTCAGTAACTGTCAAACAAACTCTCACTTAAATGACCTTTCTTCCATGCGCTGCTCTGGGTAGAGGGTAGAGGACTTTTTGAGGCAAGCTGCAAAATTGTTATTTTTGTCCAAACCGTTCCCAAAAGAGGAGAGTTTGAGTTGTGTGTACATTTGTGTGCTATAGATTGTCAGAGCTTACTGAGGCAAGGCGTAATCATTTCAAGTCAAATTGATAAAGGAAATCCTATTACTCTCCCCACCCAGTCTAGAATGGCTCAAAGCAGGATCAAACTGAGCTGATGGGTTTTTTTCTGTCCCAAATCTGTGGAAAAAAAAACATATATTTGCGTCCCAAATTGCACCCTATTCCCGATAATAAAGTGCCCTACTTTCAACCAGGGCCCATTAAAAGTAGTGCACTATAAAGGGAATAAGCTGCCCTTTGTGACACACATTCATAGATTTCCTCCTGAAAAGTCTACAAGGATAGAATCTTGTTTAAAAACACAGTGGAACCCACTTTGTGAAACCAATTACAGATTGACGTTTGAGAGATCAACCAAAGTCAGACAACAAGCAGTTGCTCATCCAATTCTATCCGTTACTTTAAGCTGTAAAGTTTGAGCTGTTTTTTTTTTTTAATGGAATGGTGCTCCGTTGCAAAAGAGACAACGGTCTCGCTGGGACTTCCCTGTATAAAGACATGTAGAATAAAGTATTTACACAAGCAGCTGTATAGTAGCAACTGGCGCATTGAGAAACAGAATAATAATGACATTTAGGCCTCAGGTCATCCTCCCAGCTCTGTCCATAACAGGGCCTATTTATCTCCATCAACAGCTACATCAGTACACGTGAGTCAAGGCCACATGGCTTAATTAAACACTTTATAGCATTCCTCTTCACATTCGTCAGTTGAAATTAGGTGTATTCAGTCACACACTGAGAGACGATTTGAAGAAGTGAACTATTTCCGGAATGATCAGTCACGAACAGATAACATCAACACAAAGGAAGTAGCTTGTGCTGAACCGTTTTTCTGGGGAGAATCTAGCCTCAACCATAGAACCTCCTAGCCTGGTACCAGTCTGGTTAGAATCTAGCCTCACTACAGAACCTCCTAGCCTGGTACCAGTCTGGGGAGAATCTAGCCTCAACTACAGAACCTCCTAACCTGGTACCAGTCTGGGGAGAATCTAGCCTCACTACAGAACCTCCTAGCCTGGTACCAGTCTGGTTAGAATCTAGCCTCACTACAGTACCTCCTAGCCTGGTACCAGTCTGGGGAGAATCTAGCCTCAACCACAGAACCTCCTAGCCTGGTACCAGTCTGGTTAGAATCTAGCCTCACTACAGAACCTCCTAACCTGGTACCAGTCTGGTTAGAATCTAGCCTCACTACAGAACCTCCTAGCCTGGTACCAGTCTGGGGAGAATCTAGCCTCAAGCACAGAACCTCCTAGCCTGGTACCAGTCTGGGGAGAATCTAGCCTCACCACAGAACCTACTAGCCTGGTACCAGTCTGGGGAGAATCTAGCCTCACTACAGAACCTCCTAGCCTGGTACCAGTCTGGTTAGAATCTAGCCTCACTACAGAACCTCCTAGCCTGGTACCAGTCTGGGGAGAATCTAGCCTCAACTACAGAACCTCCTAACCTGGTACCAGTCTGGGGAGAATCTAGCCTCACTACAGAACCTCCTAGCCTGGTACCAGTCTGGTTAGAATCTAGCCTCACTACAGTACCTCCTAGCCTGGTACCAGTCTGGGGAGAATCTAGCCTCAACCACAGAACCTCCTAGCCTGGTACCAGTCTGGTTAGAATCTAGCCTCACTACAGAACCTCCTAACCTGGTACCAGTCTGGTTAGAATCTAGCCTCACTACAGAACCTCCTAGCCTGGTACCAGTCTGGGGAGAATCTAGCCTCAAGCACAGAACCTCCTAGCCTGGTACCAGTCTGGGGAGAATCTAGCCTCACCACAGAACCTACTAGCCTGGTACCAGTCTGGGGAGAATCTAGCCTCAACCACAGAACCTCCTAGCCTGGTACCAGTCTGTTTGTGTTAACATTCCCATTCCATGTTGATTTGACATAAATTCATTGAAATGCCTTCAAAACAAGATGATTCATCAAGTGTGTGCCCAGTAGGACAACACTTCAGTTATGAACAGCATGTGAAAGTCTTTTAGCAACACAGTTATTTGTCTCTTCTCTCCATGGCATGTAAACACACATTAACATCAGGTGTGGGGGGCCAAGCCCTAGAGTGCATCCAAGGGTCCTGATTGGTTTGAAAAGGCGGGTGATTAACAGGCCCGAAGGCCAATCAGATTGAGAGGTCCAGACTTTTTTCTTTACAATTCCACTACTTGCCACTCGTTGTCATGCCAAACATATGACATGGAGTAGGGCTGGATTTCAGGCTTCGCTCCACTGAAGGCTGATCCCCTCAACTCTCCACGTCTCTAGAGAGAGGAGCTGCTGAGCCACTAAGGCACTGCATCTCAGCGCTAGATGCGTCACTACAGACACCCTGGTTCGAATCCAGGCTGTATCACACCCGGCCGTGATTGGGAGTCCCATAGGGCGGCGCACAATTGTCCCAGCCGGTGTAGGCCGTCATTGTAAATAAGAATTTGTTCTTAACTGACTTGCCCAGTTAAATAAAGGTTAAATAATTTTTTTATTTTTAAATGGTTACAAATAATGAATGTTGGAACTGAGTGCAGATGCTCTCTCCATTAGGATATTTAATTATTATTATTATTATATTTAATTAACACCTGTTCAGCTCCTCCGGTATTCTCATTATTCCATTAACGACTACCCTTTAACGCTCCGGTCTAACAACCACAGCCTTCTTGCAGACCTCTTCAAGAGTCATTCGCGCTTATAACAGGTTATAAAGCATGTCGCCTGCAAGGTTAAGTAACGTGGCGCCTTGTCTTTTTCTCTTTGCCACATGATGTGATCCTGAATGAAACTGGTACCTGTATTGAATAATAAATACGTGAATTTGAGTCGATCTATGTATTTGCTCTGCCTTTTGATCCTTGCTGTGAAAGATGAGTTCTCCTCTTCTCATTGGCTGTGTCCGTTAAATGGCACCCTATTTTTTTTTGACCTAGAAATAAATCATGCAGACGACACAGTTTTGTATTCCTGTGCCACCTCGGTGCAAGAGAGACCAATCGGGAACTTCAGCTTGATTTTGATTCAGTTCGGAAATCCCTTACAGTTCTTGAATGAGTGTTAAATACAAGTAAAACCAAACTCATGCTCTTCTCTAGGTCACTAAATGTCGGCCCTGAGGACCTGCATATTTGCGCTACAAACGGAGCCCAAACTGAGCTCGTTTCTCAATATCAGTACCTGGGTGCCTGGATTGATGACAAGTTGTCCTTCGTAACACCTATAGAAAATCTGACTAAGAAGCTAAGATCCAAGATTGTTTTTTTTTATATCTAAATAAATTATGCCTCCGTATTGAAAATACGAGAAAGATTGTTCAAGCAACGCTTCTCCCTGAATTGGATTTTGGTGATGTTGTTTACAAGCATGCGGCACAACGTCTGTTTTAAAACCCCCTTGGACGCCGTCTACCATTCAGCAGTACGTTTTATCACAGGGGACAATTTTAGGACTCATCACTGTAGTCTGTATAAACATGTGGGATGGACCTCTCTGTCTGTAAGAAGATAGTTGAATTCTCTTTTGTTTATTTACAAAGCAATCTGACAGAAACTCCCTCTATATATAATATAATTAATTCAGATAAGAATCATAAGTTACCAAACCTGTTCTCAGGAATGGATAACACTGGAGTCTCCACAGAGAATCCTCAGGTACCAAACCCATTCACATGAATGGATAACACTGGAGATCCCTTCAAGTCTCCACAGAGAATCCTCAGGTACCAAACCCATTCACATGAATGGATAACACTGGAGATCCCTTCAAGTCTCCACAGAGAATCCTCAGGTACCAAACCCGTTCACATGAATGGATAACACTGGAGATCCCTTCAAATCTGTGTTGTGTTTTTTTTTTGCGACTAATTTGTGGAACATTCTGCAGAGTTCACTGCAGTTAGATGTGCTGGTGCCACTCAGGCAGTTTAAATTATTAACTGAGGTCCTCTATGTAGTTGAATGTGATATGTTTATTAAATATGTTTATTTTGTTATTGTGTGCTGAATTATATTGTTTTATAGACGTGTATGTGAATGTTGTTTTATCATTCTGTTTTTTATTGTAATGTATACAGGGCTCTCTTGTAAAATAGATGTTTAATCTCAGTATGACTCCCTGTTTAAAAAAGGTTAAATAAATATACAGTATGGCACTGTTTTTGAACCAGAGCCCTAACGACCCTCTACAGTTTGCCCGTCTGAATCCCAGAGCTGATGGGGTTTAATCTGACAGGAGGGAGCTGGAGTCAGAATCACCAACATGCAATACAGTCTATTAGCAGCAGGTGACAGTACAGTATGTAACGGGGTCTATGATCAGAGCTGATCCTCGGTAGAGTTGGTGCGTCTGTCAGTGGCAGCCAGAGTGTGAATTATACCGTGACATTCAGGGGAGCCTCTATTGGATGCATGTACTTGCTTCAATACATTTTCTTATGGGTCTATTAGAAAAGACATGTCATTTCACAGTAAAAAAATATATTACATTTTAATGTGGCATGAACACAACCAGTCATGATGCTTTCATCTTTTTGTCAAGCCAACCACTCCACCTGCGACGCTCGTTCATCCACTCCAAAATAAAATTCCAGCATACAAACAGTGCATCGTGCATAAGGCAGTGGCTGAATCGCATGTCATACTCTTTTTGGCCAGACAGCGTCAGATACATTGGCTACTAATACTAAGACAGAGGGGCGCTGTTTTGCTCGCTCGGATGCTCTCTCCGGTGAGATTGTTGCGTCTCTGTCAAATTATCAATATTTAGAGACCTCCCCCAATGTCACGATCTCCTTGGGTTTCTACTGAGGTCTAAGGCCCCGGGCTGGGGTTCTACTGAGGTCTAAGGCCCCGGACTGGGGTTCTACTGAGGTCTAAGGCCCCGGGCTGGAGTTCTACTGAGGTCTAAGGCCCCGGGCTGGGGTTCTACTGAGGTCTAAGGCCCCGGGCTGGAGTTCTACTGAGGTCTAAGGCCCCGGGCTGGGGTTCTACTGAGGTCTAAGGCCCCGGGCTGGGGTTCTACTGAGGTCTAAGGCCCCGGACTGGGGTTCTACTGAGGTCTAAGGCCCCGGGCTGGAGTTCTACTGAGGTCTAAGGCCCCAGGCTGGGGTTCTACTGAGGTCTAAGGCCCCGGGCTGGGGTTCTACTGAGGCCTAAGGACCCGGACTGGGGTTCTACTGAGGTCTAAGGACCCGGACTGGGGTTCTACTGAGGCCTAAGGACCCGGACTGGGGTTCTACTGAGGCCTAAGGACCCGGACTGGGGTTCTACTGAGGTCTAAGGACCCGGACTGGGGTTCTACTGAGGTCTAAGGACCCGGACTGGGGTTCTACTGAGGCCTAAGGACCCGGACTGGGGTTCTACTGAGGTCTAAGGACCCGGACTGGGGTTCTACTGAGGTCTAAGGACCCGGACTGGGGTTCTACTGAGGCCTAAGGCCCCGGGCTGGAGTTCTACTGAGGCCTAAGGACCCGGACTGGGGTTCTACTGAGGCCTAATGGCCCAGGCTGGGGTTCTACTGAGGCCTAAGGACCCGGACTGGGGTTCTACTGAGGCCTAATGGCCCAGGCTGGGGTTCTACTGAGGCCTAAGGACCCGGACTGGGGTTCTACTAACATATGGAATTGTTTTGGGAAGGTCATACCAAGGATCGTTTAGCTTTTTAATTTTGAATTTTAGGACCCCTGTATAAACAAATATAAACTCAGCAAAAAAAGAAACGTCCTCTCACTGTCAACTGCGTTTATTTTCAGGTAACTTAACATGTGTAAATATTTGTATGAACATAACAAGATTCAACAACTGAAACATAAACTGAACAAGTTCAACAGACATGTGACTAACAGAAATGGAATAATGTGTCCCTGAACAAAGGGGGGGTCAAAATCAAAAGTAACAGTCAGTATCTGGTGTGGCCACCAGCTGCATTAAGTACTGCAGTGCATATCCTCCTCAAGGACTGCACCAGATTTGCCAGTTCTTGCAGTGAGATGTTACCCCACTCTTCCACCAAGGGGGGAATGGCCCTAGCCCTCACCCTCCGATCCAACAGGTCCCAGACGTGCTCAATGGGATTGAAATCCGGGCTCTTCGCTGGCCATGGCAGAACACTGACATTCCTGTCTTGCAGGAAATCACACACAGAATGAGCAGTATGGCTGGTGGCATTGTCATGCTGGAGGGTCATGTCAGGATGAGCCTGCAGAAAGGGTACCACATGAAGGAGGAGGATGTCTTCCCTGTAACAAACAGCGTTGAGATTGCCTGCAATGACAACAAGCTCAGTCCGATGATGCTGTGATACACCGCCCCAGACCATGATGAACCCTCCACCTCCAAATCGATCCCACTCCAGAGTACAGGCCTTGGTATAACGCTCATTCCTTCGACGGTGGGTTTGTGCCCATAGGCGACGTCGTTGCCGGTGATGTCTGGTGAGGACCTGCCTTATACAACAGGCCTACAAGCCCTCAGTCCAGCCTCTCTCAGCCTATTGAGGACAGTCTGAGCACTGATGGAGGGATTGTGCTTTCCTGGTGTAACTCGGGCAGTTGTTGTTGCCATCCTGTACCTGTCCCGCAGGTGTGATGTTTGGATGTACTGATCCTGTGCAGGTGTTGTTACACGTGATCTGCCACTGCGAGGACGATCAGCTGTCCGTCCTGTCTCCCTGTAGTGCTGTTTTAGGCATCTCACAGTACGGACATAACAATTTATTTCCCTGGCCACATCTGCAGTCCTCATGCCTCCTTGCAGCATGCCTAATGCACGTTCAGCTTGATGAGCAGGGACCCTGGGCATCTTTCTTTTGGTGTTTTCCAGAGTCAGTAGAAAGGTCTCTTTAGTGTTCTAAGTTTTCATAACTGTGACCTTAATTGCCTACCGTATGTAAGCTGTTAGTGTCTTAACGACCTTTCCAAAGGTGCATGTTCATTAATTGTTTATGGTTCATTGAACAAGCATGGGAAACAGTGTTTAAACCCTTTACAATGAACATCTGTGAAGTTATTTGGATTTTTACGACTTATCTTTGCAAGACAGGGTCCTGAAAAAGGGAAGTTTCTTTTTTTTGCTGAGTTTATAAAGAATGTATTTGATGAAACATTGAATTTGGCCTTTACTGCTAGAAGAAGTGGAGGAATTTTGTATTTTTTTTATGTTGCCATATTTATCCACTTTTTTGGCACTAAAGTACTTCCATATACGGCGCCTTCAGAAAGTCCTCACACCCCTGACTTTTCCCACATGTTGTTGTGTTACAGCCTGAATTTAAAATGGATTTACATTTAGATTTTTGTGTCACTGGTCGACACTAATGACTATTGACACTATTGTTGTCATTATTGAATGTCCCGTGGTCTGACCACCAGACTGTCGGTGTTCTGAGCATTGCTGTGTGTTGTGTTGCATTGGGAGACGAGAACAGCAGTCCAGACTCCCCCTGTGTCTCCCAGTGGGTCTGAGCTGAGACTGGTGCTGCTGGGGAGGACTGGGGGCTGGGAGGAGGGCAGCAGGAAACACCATCCTGGGCAGAGAGGAGTTTGGGGCCCAGGCCAGCCCCTCTGCAGTGACCCAGAGGAGTATGAGGAGAAGGGGGTGGGGCCTGGAAGACGACTGGTTCATACTGGTTCTGCTCCAGACTCTCTCTGGAGAGATGAGAGAGATGGAGGAGAAGGATAGAGGAGGTATATGTAACTATCAAGATGAGCAGCTCACAGACACAGGAAAGGAGAAATGAGAAACAGCAAGAAGAGAGGGAGAAGAGATGGAGAGGTTGGATGAGACCATGACTCCTCCATCGAGGGGTTAGAGAGAAGACAAGTTAAAGAGAATCACACGGTATTTATCTCACAATATAAGAACAAATGGTTAGTTGTACTATCTCATTTCAAGAGCAACGCATTTGTTTATTAAACAGTGTTTGTTGTTAAATATAGTCTATTAAAGCTACAATACGCAGCTTTTTGGGCAAGCTGACCAAATTCACATAGAAATGTGGGATATAGATCTGTCATTCTCATTGAAAACAGGTGTAAGCAGCAGTAGATCTGTTCTATGTGCTCTATTTCTATGCTTCCAGTGTTTAAGTTTAGTTTTTGCGTCTTTTACTTTAGGTTTTTGTACACCAGCTTCAAACAGCTGAAAAATAAACATGTTGGGTTATGGGAAAATATATTTCCCAGCAGTTTAGATGATACAACGATACTCTTCATTACGACTTGCTCGCTTTGTCACAGAAACTGAAATTAGGTCGAACTATTAGAATTTGAACAACCAGGAAACGGTGCAGTGATTTCAGCATATTGCAGCTTTGATAGCATACACACTGTTTAACTTGAAACAAGAACCTTGTAGTGGAAAAAGGCCCCAGAAAAGGCCCATGTTGACTGACAATGTTGTAGGATTCATGGACTTTAATTAATATACCACCTGACTGATTCTATCTGAGCACGGGTTCAAAATCATCAGTAAACTATCAATAAAAAAAAAATGAATGATTCAAAAAGCTCTAAATATGCCATAGATCTAGCTCAGGCCTACACAATATGTGCAGGGTAACATCCATGAATGTGTGGTAGAGTTAGCTAGCCCTAAGCCAGATAACATAACCATAACAACAGCATGTTATGGAGCAGAGAGAAGAATGTGCCGTTTTATAGCTAATCTCACGCTATTTTACACATTTTTGCCATGAGGCTGAGAGAAAACTTTCATGGTTTATGACGTGTTTGTTCCAGGTCCCAGGATCGAGACCAGGAAAACAGATAATACTGTATGTGCCCGATTTCACAGGAAGGCCAAAAAGATCATCAAGGACAACAACCACCCGAGCCACTGCCTGTTCACCCCGCTATCATCCAGAAGGCGAGGTCAGTACAGGTGCATCAAAGCTGGGACCGAGAGACTGAAAAACAGCTTCTATCTCAAGGCCATCAGACTGTTAAACAGCCATCACTAGCACATTAGAGGCTGATGCCTACATAGAGACTCAAATCACTGGCCAGTTTAATAAATGGATCACTAGTCACTTTAATAATGTTTACATATCTTGCATGACTCATCTCATATGTTCAGTTGAAGTTGAAAGTTTACATACACTGACCTCAATCGCATAGAAAATTTGTGGGCAGAACTGAAAAAGCGTGTGCGAGCAAGGAGGCCTACAAACCTGACTCAGTTACACCAGCTCTGTCAGGAGGAAAGGGCCAAAATTCACCCAACTTATTGTGGGAAGCTTGTGGAAGGCTACCCAAAACGTTTGGCAACGCTACCAAATACTAATTGAATGTATGTAAACTCCTGACCCACTGGGAATGTGATGAAAGAAATAAAAGCTTAAATAAATCATTTTCTCTACTATTATTCTGACATTTCACATTCTTAAAATAAAGGGGTGATCCTACCTGACCTAAGACAGGGAATTCTTACTCGGATTAAATGTCAGGAATTGTGAAAAACTGAGTTTAAATGTACTTGGCTAAGGTGTATGTAAACTTCCGACTTCAACTCTATATACTGTATTCTATACTATTCAACTGTATCTTAGTAAATGCTGCTCTGACATTGCTCGTCCATATATTGATATATTCTTAATTCTATTCCTTTACTTAGATTTACATGTATTTTGGGTATATGTTGTGAAATTGTTAGACAATACTTTGTAGATATTACTGCACTGTCGGAGCTAGAAGCACAAGCATTTCACTACACCCGCAATAACATCTGCTAATCCCGTGTATGTGACCGATAAACATTTGATTTGATTTTATGTTTCCTGTAAAACAGGAGAAATGATGAGACAAGAGAAAGTTGGTTGGTTTCAGGAAAATATTTCTCAACTTTTTTCCCCAAAAGTGTCAAGGGTCAATTATCTGGTTCATTACAATTGCTTGGTAGAAAAATATAAATTCACAGTTGTCATTTATCATTAGAAAAATATCTACATTCAAAAATATCCTATGCTCAGTCTCCTTAACAGTACATGTAGTTAGTGCTATTCAATGAATTAGTATCTGTACCAAAATAAAGGCTATTCACTTACAAATAGTGAAAATGGTATGTAGCATGTAGAACCATCTAATTATATGTATGTTTGTCCAACACATCTCAACAGATTACCCACTTTAGTAGTGGAAACATACACCCAATGCTTAATTTTACATGTTTTATTTGACCCTTTATTTAACTAGGCAAGTCAGTTAAGAACAAATCCTTATTTACAATGACGGCCTACCAAAAGGCCTCCTGTGGGGACGGGGGCCTGGGATTAAAAATAATAAATAAATACAATATAAATATAGGACAAAACACACGTGACAACAAGAGAGACAACACAACACTACATAAAGAGAGACAACACAACACTACATAAAGAGAGACCTAAGACAACAACATAGCAAGGCAGCAACACATGACAACACAACATGGTAGCAACACAACATGGTAGCAACACAACATGGTAGCAACACAACATGGTAACAACACAACATGGTAACAACACAACATGGTAGCAACACAACATGGTAGCAACACAACATGGTAGCAGCACAACATGGTAGAAACACAGCATGGTAGCAACACAACATGGTAGCAGCACAACATGGTAGCAACACAACATGGTAGCAGCACAAAACATGGTACAAACATAATTGGGCTCAGACAACAGCACAAAGGGCAAGGTAGAGACAACAATACATCACACAAAGCAGCCACAACTGTCAGTAAGAGTGTCCATGATTGAGTCTTTGAATGAAGAGATGGAGATAAAACTGTCCAGTTTGAGTGTTTGTTGCAGCTCGTTCCAGTCGCTAGCTGCAGCGAACTGTAAAGAGGAGCGACCCAGGGATGTGTGTGCTTTGGGGACCTTTAACAGAATGTGACTGGCAGAACGGGTGTTGTATGTGGAGGATGAGGGCTGCAGTAGATATCTCAGATAGGGGGGAGGGAGGCCTGAGAGGGTTTTATAAATGAACATCAACCAGTGGGTCTTGCGACGGGAATACAGAGATGACCAGTTTACAGAGGAGTATAGAGTGCAGTGATGTGTCCTATAAGGAGCATTGGTGGCAAATCTGATGGCCGAATGGTAAAGAACATCTGACCGCTCGAGAGCACCCTTACCTGCCGATCTATAAATTACGTCTCCGTAATCTAGCATGGGTAGGATGGTCATCTGAATCAGGGCTAGTTTGGCAGCCGGGGTGAAAGAGGAGCGATCACGATAGAGGAAACCAAGATTTAACTTTAGCCTGCAGCTTTGATATGTGCTGAGAGAAGCACAGTGTACCATCTAGCCAAGTACTTGTATGAGGTGACTACCTCAAGCTCTAAACCCTCAGAGGTAGTAATCACACCTGTGGGGAGAGGGGCATTCTTCTTACCAAACCACATGACCTTTGTTTTGGAGGTGTTCAGAGCCCGGTTAAGGGTAGAGAAAGCTTGTTGGACACTAAGAAAGCTTTGTTGTAGAGCATTTAACACAAAATCCCCGGGGAGGGGCCAGCTGAGTAGAAGACTGTATCATCTGCATATAAATGGATGAGAGAGCATCCTACTGCCTAAACTATGTTGTTGATGTAAATTGAGATTGATGGTATAATTGATTGGTCTCCAACAGCTCCGTTCTTCCAGCTAAAAATGTATAATGTTTGAAGATAAACCAGAATGTCTCCTTTATAGACCAAGAATGTCTATAAGACGGTGACGTCGCGCCCCGTGGGAAAGGTTAGGCCATCCTTGTTCCTGGCGGGTTGCCTGGGCGTCATGGAAGAACACTGGGCTGATTACAGTAAAGAGTCTAGAAGAATCAATGTGCCCAATATTTCTCTGACTGTTGCCTTAAGACCGTCAGACCGTTTGCTTGTGTCGTTTTGAAATGCTACACAATTGCTGCTCAAAATGTTGTCTGGCTAATACTGGGGGCCTCAAATAAAAAAAAAATGGGTCGGTGTGGCAGCCTCAAGGGAAAAAAATGGGCCAGGGTTTTAGAAATGCCAAGGTCGATTTCTGATCCCAGACTGCCCCTGGCTACAATCATAAAGGTAAGCAGCAAGCCAATTTCAATGAGTCTGTAGTACCTTTTATCAGCCACTAGAGGCCCCCTAGATCTGATTCTTAGCATGACACTGTACTACTAGTTGCACTTAGGAACAGATCTAGTATCAGTTTACTTAGCTAAGGGGTTAAATACCACTGACCTTTATTGAAGGCTACAGATGCGCATTGAGCGTGGGGAATGCGCTCTACAAATGCAATATGGTAATACCTATTATTATTACATCATAGCTAACTGTATCCAGTCACGGAAATGTTTTCTTAAATTCTTTTGAAAAAAAAAGCAAACGCAAATGACTAATGTTAAGGCCTACCTTCAAAATACGCAAAGTTTACCTAGAAAGTTGATGTAAAACGTCTTAGTCATGGAGAAATACAAAACCAGCAACAGACGCCAGCACCTGCTATATGCAAGATGACGAGTCACTTCTCTTTTACGTTTACGTCTCTGGGGAAAAATACCGAATTATCCAAATCTATATTGGAAATATTCCATAGGAAATATATTGCCTGAAATAAAATAGCATAAATGTTGTTTCAACTCTTCTAAAGTGTAAAATATAGGCATGAATGTCAACAAGCAAGCACTGTATCCTCCCCTCCCCAGTCATCAGAGCTCTCCACCAGTGTCAGACCAGACACGGTCAGACCGTGGTCTTAAGGCAACAGTCAAGAGAAATATTGGGCAACTTGATTCTTTCTAGACTCTTTACTGTAATCAGCCCAGTGTTCTTCCATGACGCCCAGGCAACCCGCCAGGAACAAGGATGGCCTAACCTTTCCCACGGGGCGCGACGTCACCGCGCTATAGACATTCTTGGTCTATAAAGGAGACATTCTGGTTGATCTCCAAACATTATACATTTTTTGAGCTGGAAGAACGGAGCTGTTTGAGACCAATCAATGATACCATAAGTGAACAATGGCGCAGACGAATGATAGACATATGAACGGTATGTGGACTGCTCTTTCTCTCATTCCTTCGTTAATACATGTCTATTAGGCTAATGCATGAGCATTTCATGGTATTGCACATATATATTGATTATCACTAGCTATGTCTTGAGGTGAAATGTTTACTGTTCTCTCAAAATAAAGATAAAATATGTGCACATTTTAGTGCGTTTTTTTGCTGGAGAATAGAAGTTGTCACAATGCCTTTAGAATGGATTTACGTCAGTGTACTATAATGTCACCCAGCGCCCTCTATCTGGTCGGGTCAGGTGCTACCTGTTCACACGCTGCTCAGCGCCCACTTCTCCGTGGGATGGGCAGTGGGGAAAGTCGCCCTGGCAAGGTGTCTCTCTGCGGAGGTATTGAACACAATACACCGTGGCATAATAAGTAGATACAATTTACACTTAATTATTTTTGAAATGCGTTATTTTCATCAGTAGCCTAACTTTCTATGTTGGGGAAAGAAGGAAAGAAAGAGCCGGTCTGTCACAGAACGCGCAGTAAGACTGTCTACCCTTTTGAGGTAGCGGGAACCCGACTGCAAGGTGCGCCAGTGGTGCAGTAGCTACGCGTCTCATGCATGCAGCGTTCCATTTGGCAGGTTATTGGACACAGCGTATGCTAGGCTGTAGGCTATAAAGAGTATCAAGTGGATGACAGTTATCACGTCTGTCATTATTGTCTGTGTGTGGCCTGATTGGCACCGCATTCACCACATAGGTGCACTACTTTAGCCCAGGTCCATGTGAGTTGCAGCCCCAGTCAGTGGTCAGTCAGGAATGAGCGGTGGGCATTCTTGAACACCCAACCCGGGACGCCAATAAATAAGGGTGAGTTTACAGAATGCGTCACAGCTGAAATAAGGTTTGAGTTACAGGCTGCGTCCTAAATGGCTACCATATTCCCTATGTGGTGCACTTATGACCAGGACCCTTGGGAGGCGTCTACAGTAGCAGTGTTACAGCTGTATTAGAGGGCCATCTACAGTAGCAGTGTTACAGCTGTATTAGAGGGCCATCTACAGTAGCAGTGTTACAGCTGTATTAGAGGGCCATCTACAGTAGCAGTGTTACAGCTGTATTAGAGGGCCATCTACAGTAGCAGTGTTACAGCTGTATTAGAGGGCCATCTACAGTGTTACAGCTGTGTTAGAGGGCCATCTACAGTAGCAGTGTTACAGCTGTATTAGAGGGCCATCTACAGTAGCAGTGTTACTGCTGTATTAGAGGACCATCTACAGTAGCAGTGATACAGCTGTATTAGAGGGCCATCTACAGTAGCAGTGTTACAGCTGTATTAGAGGGCCATCTACAGTGTTACAGCTGTATTAGAGGGCCATCTACAGTAGCAGTGTTACAGCTGTATTAGAGGGCCATCTACAGTGTTACAGCTGTATTAGAGGGCCATCTACAGTGTTACAGCTGTATTAGAGGGCCATCTACAGTAGCAGTGGTACAGCTGTATTAGAGGGCCATCTACAGTGTTACAGCTGTATTAGAGGGCCATCTACAGTAGCAGTGTTACAGCTGTATTAGAGGGCCATCTACAGTAGCAGTGTTACAGCTGTATTAGAGGACCATCTACAGTAGCAGTGTTACAGCAGTGTTACAGCAGTGTTACAGCAGTGTTACAGTCATGTTACTGCAGTGTTACAGCAGTGTTACAGCAGTGTTACAGCAGTGTTACAGTCATGTTACAGCAGTGTTACAGCAGTGTTACAGCAATGTTACAGCAGTGTTACAGTCATGTTACAGCAGTGTTACAGTCATGTTACAGCAGTGTTACAGCAGTGTTACAGTCATGTTACAGCAGTGTTACAGTCATGTTACAGCAGTGTTACAGCAGTGTTACAGCAGTGTTACAGTCATGTTACAGCAGTGTTACAGCAGTGTTACAGCAATGTTACAGCAGTGTTACAGTCATGTTACAGCAGTGTTACAGCAGTGTTACAGTCATGTTACAGCAGTGTTACAGTCATGTTACAGCAGTGTTACAGCAGTGTTACAGTCATGTTACAGCAGTGTTACAGCATTGTTACAGTCATGTTACAGCAGTGTTACAGTCATGTTACAGCAGTGTTACAGCAGTGTTACAGCAGTGTTACAGCAGTGTTACAGTCATGTTACAGCAGTGTTACAGTCATGTTACAGCAGTGTTACAGCAGTGTTACAGCAGTGTTACAGTCATGTTACAGCAGTGTTACAGTCATGTTACAGCAGTGTTACAGCAGTGTTACAGTCATGTTACAGCAGTGTTACAGTCATGTTACAGCAGTCTTACAGCAGTGTTACAGTCATGTTACAGCTGCATCTACAGTAGCAGTGTTACAGCTGTATTAGAGGGCCATCTACAGTACTAGTGTTACAGCTGTATTAGAGGGCCATCTACAGTAGCAGTGTTACAGCTGTATTAGAGGGCCATCTACAGTAGCAGTGTTACAGCTGTATTAGAGGGCCATCTACAGTAGCAGTGTTACAGCTGTATTAGAGGGCCATCTACAGTAGCAGTGTTACAGCTGTATTAGAGGCCATCTACAGTAGCAGTGTTACAGCTGTATTAGAGGGCCATCTACAGTAGCAGTGTTACAGCTGTATTAGAGGGCCATCTACAGTAGCAGTGTTACAGCTGTATTAGAGGGCCATCTACAGTAGCAGTGTTACAGCTGTATTAGAGGGCCATCTACAGTAGCAGTGTTACAGCTGTATTAGAGGACCATCTACAGTAGCAGTGTTACAGCTGTATTAGAGGGCCATCTACAGTAGCAGTGGTACAGCTGAATTAGAGGGCCATCTACAGTAGCAGTGTTACAGCTGTATTAGAGGACCATCTACAGTAGCAGTGTTACAGCTGTATTAGAGGGCCATCTACAGTAGCAGTGTTACAGCTGTATTAGAGGACCATCTACAGTAGCAGTGTTACAGCTGTATTAGAGGGCCATCTACAGTAGCAGTGATACAGCTGTATTAGAGGGCCATCTACAGTAGCAGTGGTACAGCTGTATTAGAGGGCCATCTACAGTAGCAGTGTTACAGCTGTATTAGAGGGCCATCTACAGTAGCAGTGTTACAGCTGTATTATAGGGCCATCTACAGTAGCAGTGTTACAGCTGTATTAGAGGGCCATCTACAGTAGCAGTGTTACAGCTGTATTAGAGGGCCATCTACAGTAGCAGTGTTACAGCTGTATTAGAGGGCCATCTACAGTAGCAGTGTTACAGCTGTATTAGAGGACCATCTACAGTAGCAGTGTTACAGCTGTATTAGAGGGCCATCTACAGTAGCAGTGGTACAGCTGAATTAGAGGGCCATCTACAGTAGCAGTGTTACAGCTGTATTAGAGGACCATCTACAGTAGCAGTGTTACAGCTGTATTAGAGGGCCATCTACAGTAGCAGTGTTACAGCTGTATTAGAGGGCCATCTACAGTAGCAGTGTTACAGCTGTATTAGAGGGCCATCTACAGTAGCAGTGTTACAACTGTATTAGAGGGCCATCTACAGTAGCAGTGTTACAGTCATGTTACAGCAGTGTTACAGCAGTGTTACAGCAGTGTTGCAGTGTTACAGTCATGTTACAGCAGTGTTACAGTCATGTTACAGCAGTGTTACAGCAGTGTTACAGTCATGTTACAGCAGTGTTACAGCAGTGTTACAGTCATGTTACAGCAGTGTTACAGCTGTATTAGAGGGCCATCTACAGTAGCAGTGTTACAGCTGTATTAGAGAGCCATCTACAGTAGCAGTGTTACAGCTGTATTAGAGGGCCATCTACAGTAGCAGTGTTACAGCTGTATTAGAGGGCCATCTACAGTAGCAGTGTTACAGCTGTATTAGAGGACCATCTACAGTAGCAGTGTTACAGCTGTATTAGAGGGCCATCTACAGTAGCAGTGGTACAGCTGAAT
Source organism: Brachymystax lenok tsinlingensis (assembly GCA_030435695.1). Lineage (NCBI taxonomy): Eukaryota > Metazoa > Chordata > Actinopteri > Salmoniformes > Salmonidae > Brachymystax > Brachymystax lenok. Next base: position 66,781,660 of record CM059789.1, read on the forward strand.
TAGAGGGCAATCTACAGTAGCAGTGTTACAGCTGTATTAGAGGGCCATCTACAGTAGCAGTGTTACAGCTGTATTAGAGGGCCATCTACAGTAGCAGTGTTACAGCTGTATTAGAGGGCCATCTACAGTAGCAGTGTTACAGTCATGTTACAGCAGTGTTACAGCAGTGTTACAGCAGTGTTGCAGTGTTACAGTCATGTTACAGCAGTGTTACAGTCATGTTACAGCAGTGTTACAGTCATGTTACAGCAGTGTTACAGCAGTGTTACAGCAGTGTTACAGTCATGTTACAGCAGTGTTACAGCAGTGTTACAGTCATGTTACAGCAGTGTTACAGCAGTGTTACAGTCATGTTACAGCAGTGTTACAGTCATGTTACAGCAGTGTTACAGCTGTATTAGAGGGCCATCTACAGTAGCAGTGTTACAGCTGTATTAGAGAGCCATCTACAGTAGCAGTGTTACAGCTGTATTAGAGGGCCATCTACAGTAGCAGTGTTACAGCTGTATTAGAGGCCATCTACAGTAGCAGTGTTACAGCTGTATTAGAGGGCCATCTACAGTAGCAGTGTTACAGCTGTATTAGAGGGCCATCTACAGTAGCAGTGTTACAGCTGTATTAGAGGGCCATCTACAGTAGCAGTGTTACAGCTGTATTAGAGGGCCATCTACAGTAGCAGTGTTACAGCTGTATTAGAGGGCCATCTACAGTAGCAGTGTTACAGCTGTATTAGAGGGCCATCTACAGTAGCAGTATTACAGCTGTATTAGAGGACCATCTACAGTGTTACAGCTGTGTTAGAGGGCCATCTACAGTAGCAGTGGTACAGCTGTATTATAGGGCCATCTACAGTGTTACAGCTGTATTAGAGGACCATCTACAGTAGCAGTGTTACAACTGTATTAGAGGGCCATCTACAGTAGCAGTGTTACAGTCATGTTACAGCAGTGTTACAGCAGTGTTACAGCAGTGTTGCAGTGTTACAGTCATGTTACAGCAGTGTTACAGTCATGTTACAGCAGTGTTACAGCAGTGTTACAGTCATGTTACAGCAGTGTTACAGCAGTGTTACAGTCATGTTACAGCAGTGTTACAGCTGTATTAGAGGGCCATCTACAGTAGCAGTGTTACAGCTGTATTAGAGAGCCATCTACAGTAGCAGTGTTACAGCTGTATTAGAGGGCCATCTACAGTAGCAGTGTTACAGCTGTATTAGAGGGCCATCTACAGTAGCAGTGTTACAGCTGTATTAGAGGACCATCTACAGTAGCAGTGTTACAGCTGTATTAGAGGGCCATCTACAGTAGCAGTGGTACAGCTGAATTAGAGGGCAATCTACAGTAGCAGTGTTACAGCTGTATTAGAGGGCCATCTACAGTAGCAGTGTTACAGCTGTATTAGAGGGCCATCTACAGTAGCAGTGTTACAGCTGTATTAGAGGGCCATCTACAGTAGCAGTGTTACAGTCATGTTACAGCAGTGTTACAGCAGTGTTACAGCAGTGTTGCAGTGTTACAGTCATGTTACAGCAGTGTTACAGTCATGTTACAGCAGTGTTACAGTCATGTTACAGCAGTGTTACAGCAGTGTTACAGCAGTGTTACAGTCATGTTACAGCAGTGTTACAGCAGTGTTACAGTCATGTTACAGCAGTGTTACAGCAGTGTTACAGTCATGTTACAGCAGTGTTACAGTCATGTTACAGCAGTGTTACAGCTGTATTAGAGGGCCATCTACAGTAGCAGTGTTACAGCTGTATTAGAGAGCCATCTACAGTAGCAGTGTTACAGCTGTATTAGAGGGCCATCTACAGTAGCAGTGTTACAGCTGTATTAGAGTGCCATCTACAGTAGCAGTGTTACAGCTGTATTAGAGGGCCATCTACAGTAGCAGTGTTACAGCTGTATTAGAGGGCCATCTACAGTAGCAGTGTTACAGCTGTATTAGAGGGCCATCTACAGTAGCAGTGTTACAGCTGTATTAGAGGGCCATCTACAGTAGCAGTGTTACAGCTGTATTAGAGGGCCATCTACAGTAGCAGTGTTACAGCTGTATTAGAGGGCCATCTACAGTAGCAGTATTACAGCTGTATTAGAGGACCATCTACAGTGTTACAGCTGTGTTAGAGGGCCATCTACAGTAGCAGTGGTACAGCTGTATTATAGGGCCATCTACAGTGTTACAGCTGTATTAGAGGACCATCTACAGTAGCAGTGGTACAGCTGTATTAGAGGACCATCTACAGTAGCAGTGTTACAGCTGTATTAGAGGGCCATCTACAGTAGCAGTGTTACAGCTGTATTAGAGGGCCATCTACAGTAGCAGTGTTACAGCTGTATTAGAGGGCCATCTACAGTAGCAGTGGTACAGCTGTATTAGAGGGCCATCTACAGTAGCAGTGTTACAGCTGTATTAGAGGGCCATCTACAGTAGCAGTGTTACAGCTGTATTAGAGGGCCATCTACAGTAGCAGTGGTACAGCTGTATTAGAGGGCCATCTACAGTAGCAGTGTTACAGCTGTATTAGAGGGCCATCTACAGTAGCAGTGTTACAGCTGTATTAGAGGGCCATCTACAGTAGCAGTGTTACAGCTGTATTAGAGGGCCATCTACAGTAGCAGTGTTACAGCTGTATTAGAGGGCCATCTACAGTAGCAGTGTTACAGCTGTATTAGAGGGCCATCTACAGTAGCAGTATTACAGCTGTATTAGAGGACCATCTACAGTGTTACAGCTGTGTTAGAGGGCCATCTACAGTAGCAGTGGTACAGCTGTATTATAGGGCCATCTACAGTGTTACAGCTGTATTAGAGGACCATCTACAGTAGCAGTGGTACAGCTGTATTAGAGGACCATCTACAGTAGCAGTGTTACAGCTGTATTAGAGGGCCATCTACAGTAGAAGTGTTACAGCTGTATTAGAGGGCCATCTACAGTAGCAGTGTTACAGCTGTATTAGAGGGCCATCTACAGTAGCAGTGTTACAGCTGTATTAGAGGGCCATCTACAGTAGCAGTGGTACAGCTGTATTAGAGGGCCATCTACAGTAGCAGTGTTACAGCTGTATTAGAGGGCCATCTACAGTAGCAGTGTTACAGCTGTATTAGAGGGCCATCTACAGTAGCAGTGGTACAGCTGTATTAGAGGGCCATCTACAGTAGCAGTGTTACAGCTGTATTAGAGGGCCATCTACAGTAGCAGTGGTACAGCTGTATTAGAGGGCCATCTACAGTAGCAGTGTTACAGCTGTATTAGAGGGACATCTACAGTAGCAGTGTTACAGCTGTATTAGAGGGCCATCTACAGTAGCAGTGTTACTGCTGTATTAGAGGGACATCTACAGTAGCAGTGTTACAACTGTATTAGAGGGACATCTACAGTAGCAGTGTTACAGCTGTATTAGAGGGCCATCTACAGTGTTACAGCTGTATTAGAGGGCCATCTACAGTGTTACAGCTGTATTAGAGGGCCATCTACAGTAGCAGTGGTACAGCTGTATTAGAGGGCCATCTACATTAGCAGTGTTACAGCTGTATTAGAGGGCCATCTACAGTGTTACAGCTGTATTAGAGGGCCATCTACAGTAGCAGTGGTACAGCTGTATTAGAGGGCCATCTACAGTAGCAGTGTTACAGCTGTATTAGAGGGCCATCTACAGTAGCAGTGTTTCTCTGACCCAGAGGTCTCTAGTCAGCTGTAGTCTGACTATGATTGTACAGTACTGTATGTACCTGTTCAGGTGTGCCGTCCAATGAAAATGTTTTTTACCACCAGCTGTTGACTAAGCATTGACACTGCTATATGTTAAATAAAGGTTAAATAAAATAACAAATAAATAAATAGGAACTGTTGAACCCCCAGAGACCCCTAGTAAGGCCCCAGCAAGAGAGACCACCAGAACCATGAACTGACCTGTAACCTCCATCTGACCCTCTATCTGACCCCCAGAGACCTCTAGTATTGACATTACTGTCTGTTATCTCCTACCCCCAGAGACCTCTAGTATTGACATTACTGTCTGTTATCTCCTACCCCCAGAGACCTCTAGTATTGACATTACTGTCTGTTATCTCTTACCCCCAGAGACCTCTAGTATTGACATTACTGTCTGTTATCTCCTACCCCCAGAGACCTCTAGTATTGACATTACTGTCTGTTATCTCCTACCCCCAGAGACCTCTAGTATTGACATTACTGTATGTTATCTCCTACCCCCAGAGACCTCTAGTATTGACATTACTGTCTGTTATCTCCTACCCCCAGAGACCTCTAGTATTGACATTACTGTCTGTTATCTCCTACCCCCAGAGACCTCTAGTATTGACATTACTGTATGTTATCTCATACCCCCAGAGACCTCTAGTATTGACATTACTGTCTGTTATCTCCTATCCCCAGAGACCTCTAGTATTCACATTACTGTCTGTTATCTCCTTCCCCCAGAGACCTCTAGTATTGACATTACTGTCTGTTATCTCCTACCCCCAGAGACCTCTAGTATTGACATTACTGTCTGTTATCTCCTACCCCAGAGACCTCTAGTATTGACATTACTGTCTGTTATCTCCTACCCCCAGAGACCTCTAGTATTGACATTACTGTCTGTTATCTCCTACCCCCAGAGACCTCTAGTATTGACATTACTGTCTGTTATCTCCTACCCCCAGAGACCTCTAGTATTGACATTACTGTCTGTTATCTCCTACCCCCAGAGACCTCTAGTATTGACATTACTGTCTGTTATCTCCTACCCCCAGAGACCTCTAGTATTGACATTACTGTCTGTTATCTCCTACCCCCAGAGACCTCTAGTATTGACATTACTGTCTGTTATCTCCTATCCCCAGAGACCTCTAGTATTGACATTACTGTCTGTTATCTCCTTCCCCCAGAGACCTCTAGTATTGACATTACTGTCTGTTATCTCCTACCCCCAGAGACCTCTAGTATTGACATTACTGTCTGTTATCTCCTACCCCCAGAGACCTCTAGTAAGGCCTCAGCGAGCCCTGCGGAGCCCAAGGGGAAGCGCCCCCCAGTGCTTGTGGACGGGGTGACTCTGAATGGCCCCACGCTGGACATCCGGGAAGCAGAGAGCTTCCTCAGAGACGCCATGCGCATCATCATGGAGGAGGCCGTCTGGAAGGCTACTGACGTCAAGGAGAAGGTAAACAACTCTTTTCCAATGATTTCTCACACCGTGCACTTCCAGTCCCAGGATGCATAAAGAAAAATTAGATCTGTTGTGAAGTATACCAGAATATCTGTATGCTGGAGTTTATTTTTCAAACAGGAAATGGACCTGTATAAGAATTTTGCATTTTTACATTGCTGCTACTCGCTGTTTATTATCAATGCATAGTCACTTTACTCCTACCTACATGTACATATTACCTCATTTACCTTGACTAACCTGTAGCCCAGCACATTGGCTAAATATTTTCTTAACTCCTATTCTTCTTAAAACTGCATTGTTGGTTAAAGGATCGGACCCTTTCTTTAACTGCCTGTAGCTCAGGACCTGATGCAAACATATGCATATTCTTGATACCATTTGAAAGGAAACACTTTGAAGTTTGTTGAAATGGTGAAATGAATGTAGGAGAATATAACACATTAGATCTGGTAAAAAATAATACGAAGAACAATGTATTTTGTTTGTTCCATCATCTTTGAAATTGCAAGAGAAAGACCCTTATCTGACGTAGGAGTCTAGGCGCAATTTAGATTTTGGCCACTAGATGGCAGCAGTGTATGTGCAAAGTTTTAGACTGATCCATTGAACCATTGCATTTCTGTTCAAAATGTTATATCAAGTATGCCCAAATGTGCCTAATTGGTCAATATATACATTTTCAAGTTCATAACTGTGCACTCTCCTCAAACAATAGCATGGTATGTTTTCACTGTAATAGCTACTGTAAAATTAGATTTTATTTGATTGATATACAGTACATGTTCTTTATGGATGGTGAATAGGCCCAGGTAGTTTGTCTGACGTCAAGGATAAGGTAAACAAACATGTACGGGAGGGGACAGTCTGAAATGGCACCAATTTCACTATATAACGTGAAGGGTGTTTCTCAAAATGCATTACTACCTACCGCGCTCCACACTCTCATGTTCCGAGTGCATTCTCCGACCACGTTCTCTTGAGCACGTTCTTGTGAGGACGAGAGTGTGGAGAACATATAAAACCTTACATTTGAGAAGCACTCCCCCTATTGTATAACCTCACGCTGCACCTCCCCATTCACTAACCAAGTGGTTCTCAATCCTGGTCCTGGGGACCCCAAAGGATTTGGTGATTTGAATCAGGTGTGTAGTGACCAGGACCAGGGTTGAGAACCACTGCCTAACCCTTCTTCCAGACAGGACAATGGCAACAATAGAGACCAAACAAGATGTACACAAAGCAAACGTTTTAGATGTCAAGTCTTTGTGGGTGGCTAGCTAACAGAAGTAGCAAGCCAGTTAGCCCTATTGACTTACTATGGGCTTGCGATCTACACACACTACAGTGGGTATTGTAGGCAGGTGAACATGCCAAAAATGAACACACCTTGTATTCAATAACGTAGCAAGATAAAATATTGTAGTCAGCCAACATGTGAGATGTGAATAGGCAACATTTCATTGCGAAGTCGGAGTGTATTTTCTCTCTGGCTTCGGCTCAGTTAATGTCCACCATTGATTTCAAGAAATGTTGCATCATTTTTAACACGGTTGCATCGTATTTCCGTGGATACTTTCCGTTGAAGCATCAATGCATGCTTCACAATATGTACAAACGGAGTATGCATTCGAGAAGTGCCCTCCGTGCTCCGTTTTGCAAACTTTGATTTGGACTCCGACTCCCACCATCCCGTGCTCTAATTTTGCGTGCTCGGAGCACGGTAGTATGCATTTTGAGAAACACACAAAGTCTATTTCCTTCTCTCCCATATACCAGGTGTGCGAGTGGCGCTCTCCGGAGCAGCTGAAGGACCTATTAGACCTAGGGCTGAGGGAAGGAGGCGAGCCACATCCCCAGATACTGCAGCGCTGTCGGGATGCCATCCGATACAGTGTCAAGACCGGTAAGGACCCAACTCAACCCTGACTTAAAATCTAACCCCCAGACCTCAGCCAAACCCTGACCCAAACCCCCCATCCAAACCCTGACTTTCAAAATCCGGACTCTTTAAAAGATACCAATGAACTTCATCCCAAACCTGTCCTAAACCCTAACCAGCCCAGAGTCTCTTTCGCCATACGATACAGTGTCAAGACTAGTAGGAAACAGCTCAACCCTAATCCCTATGCAGCCAATAACTAACCTTGAAAACCCCCAGCCAAACCTCAAATGTAAAACCCTTGTCAACCAGGTCTGTCAACCAACTAACCTTCAAACTGTCCAGCCCAGACTCCCTCTAACCCCCCAGTCAGCTACGTTACATAATTAACTAGCCAGACCCTAGTTAGCCACCCTCACTGCACTACTGGGTAATACAGGCTATAGCCATATTATGTCTAACTAGGCCCTAAAGTTAGCCACCATTAGGGTAGGGTTAAAGTTAGCCACCATTAGGGTAGGGTTAAAGTTAGCCACCATTAGGGTAGGGTTAAAGTTAGCTATCATTAGGGTAGGGTTAAAGTTAGCCACCATTAGGGTAGGGTTAAAGATAGCCACCATTAGGGTAGGGTTAAAGTTAGCCACCATTTGGGTAGGGTTAAAGTTAGCCACCATTAGGGTAGGGTTAAAGTTAGCCACCATTAGGGTAGGGTTAAAGTTAGCCACCATTAGGGTAGGGTTAAAGTTAGCCACCATTTGGGTAGGGTTAAAGTTAGCCACCATTAGGGTAGGGTTAAAGTTAGCCACCATTAGGGTAGGGTTAAAGATGGCTACCATTAGGGTAGGGTTAAAGTTAGCCACCATTTGGGTAGGGTTAAAGTTAGCCACCATTAGGGTAGGGTTAAAGTTAGCCACCATTAGGGTAGGGTTAAAGTTAGCCACCATTAGGGTAGGGTTAAAGTTAGCCACCATTAGGGTAGGGTTAAAGTTAGCCACCATTAGGGTAGGGTTAAAGTTAGCCACCATTAGGGTAGTGTTAAAGATAGCCACCATTAGGGTAGGGTTAAAGTTAGCTACCATTAGGGTAGGGTTAAAATTAGCGACCATTAGGGTAGGGTTAAAGTTAGCGACCATTAGGGTAGGGTTAAAGTTAGCCACCATTACGGTAGGGTTCCTAGCGTTGGAAAACACCATGCTCTGCCAACTGTACTCATGCTAGCTACACTAACCGATCCCTATCCAACCCAGGCTGTAAACCAGCAAGCTAGCAACAGTAGCTCCTCCCAGTCCATTAACCCTCCCAGTCCCTTAACCCTCCCAGTCCCTTAACCCTCCCAGCCCCTTAACCCTCCCAGTCCCTTAACCCTTCCAGCCACTTAACCCTCCCAGTCCCTTAACCCTCCCAACCCCGTAACCCTCCCAGTCCCTTAACCCTCCCAGCCCCTGACATCTGAGCTGCTATGTCCTGCACCTAGCCTGGTCCAGCCCAAATACAATATGATGTACTTTATATAGAAACATTGACACAGGAAACAGGGCAAGCTGGCACGCTCCGCGTCTCACGTATCAATTTATGTGTCAGGAATAGCAGTCTGTCGGGAATAGACTGAGGAATGTTCCTTAGTGCCAGTGGATGCAGCATAGTGCAAGTTAAGCATCTCTGTTTACATATGCGACCGATACGAGTGTGAATCCCAGGGTTCTGCTGTGAATCCACAAGACTTTGCTAGCCTGTCGAGCTAAAGCCTTTACAGATGTAGGATCTTAATTTGATCACTATTTTGTTGCTGAGAATCTTCCTGAATCTTGATGATCTACACAAATTCAGTGAAAACCCACACCAACACATGGTTATATTAAGAGTATTCCAGCTAATAGCCTAACCATCGATCAAATCCTGTTGCTGCAGGCATATTTTGCTGCAAAAAATACTGGTCAAATTAAGATCTGACAACTGTAGGTTCTGATTAGGGTTGCAAAATTCCGGTAACTTTCCCAGCTTTTCCAGAAATCCTGGTTGGAGTATCTGTATTTCTTGCTTATTCTCACCGTCCAGGATTTCTGGAAAAGCTGGAAACTTAGTTGTGATTGAATCAAACCTTGTGTGTTTGCTGGTGCAGGACATCCCCTCTTCTTCAACCAGCTCTATGCAGGCATGGACCCTTATTCACTAGTGGGCCGATTCATCACAGAAGCCATCAACCCCAGTCTGTGAGTATTACATCCTACCGTCTCATATGATCCGAGTGTCTGTCAACATGTACTCATGCTCACTGTATAACCCAGCCTGACAAGGGATGTGGGGTTTTATCATTACTGAAATTATATCAATGACAACGATTCTGCTAGTAATTTCAGAAGTGTCTGTAGCTAGTTCTTGATGATTGGCAGATTGGATAGTATTGTATCTAGCTCAGGTGAGAGAGAGAGCAGGTGAGTCATTGACTGGACATGTTGTTTGGCTTGGCAGGTACACATACGAGGTGGCTCCAGTGTTCCTACTGACAGAGGAGGCGGTTCTGGAGAAGATGATTGAGATCATTGGATGGCAGGAGGGAGGGGACGGCATCTTCAGCCCAGGTATGGAAACCACACAGACTGACATCTCCTTCTTCATCTTCATCTTCTTCATCTCCTTTTTCTTCTTCTTCGTCTTCTTCTTCCTGTGATTGAGAGATTGTCTCTGTGTCCTCCAGGTGGTTCTGTGTCCAACATGTATGCTGTGAACGTGGCCAGGTACCACCACTGTCCTGATGTCAAGGAGCTGGGCCTGTCTGCCTTGCCTAGACTGGTCATGTTTACATCTCAGGAGGTAAACACCCACCCACACACCCACACACAGGGTAGGCCAACACCTGTTATTGTTTCAACAGCATACAAAGCAAACATTATGCAGCATGCCCTATGCTCAGTGTGACAGATTACAAATGTCAGGGTTTGAGTGTACATGGCGTGGGCCAGCACCAGTTGGTACCTTTTCAAGAACGTCTGAAAGAGTCAATACGCCTAGGTAATACAACGGTCAAATGATTCCAGTCAGCAGCACTACCCAGTCCCAGGCCGGTCCATATCAGGAGTCTGGAGGTGGGGCATCACGTCCTAGTGGGTGTGGGTGTCTGCTCAGCTCTTAGATCATAGCATATCACAACAACCACACCACTATCAGGGAGTTTCTCAGTTCCAGCTGTTGCTCTGAAAGCTATTGACTAAATGGTTTTAAAATCCCTGTGTGTGTAGTACTATTTACATCATACGTATTATAATCCCTGTGTGTAGTACTATAAACACCATACGTATTATAATCCCTGTGTGTGTAGTACTATAAACATCATACGTATTATAATCCCTGTGTGTAGTACTATAAACACCATACGTATTATAATCCCTGTGTGTGTAGTACTATAAACACCATACGTATTATAATCCCTGTGTGTGTAGTACTATAAACATCATACATATTATAATCCCTGTGTGTGTAGTACTATAAACACCATACATATTATAATCCCTGTGTGTGTAGTTCTATAAACATCATACGTATTATAATCCCTGTGTGTGTAGTTCTATAAACATCATACGTATTATAATCCCTGTGTGTGTAGTACTATAAACACCATACGTATTATAATCCCTGTGTGTGTAGTACTATAAACACCATACGTATTATAATCCCTGTGTGTGTAGTACTATAAACATCATACGTATTATAATCCCTGTGTGTGTAGTACTATAAACACCATACGTATTATAATCCCTGTGTGTGTAGTACTATAAACACCATAATATTATAATCCCTGTGTGTGTAGTACTATAAACACCATACGTATTATAATCCCTGTGTGTGTAGTACTATAAACACCATACGTATTATAATCCCTGTGTGTGTAGTACTATAAACATCATACATATTATAATCCCTGTGTGTGTAGTACTATAAACACCATACGTATTATAATCCCTGTGTGTGTAGTACTATAAACACCATACGTATTATAATCCCTGTGTGTGTAGTACTATAAACACCATACGTATTATAATCCCTGTGTGTAGTACTATAAACACCATACATATTATAATCCCTGTCTGTGTAGCACCTTATTCTGGATCCTGTCTAGACTGGTCATTAATATAGCAGTTTATTGTGAATCCTGTCCAGACTGGTCATTAATATAGCACCTTATCGTGGATCCTGTCCAGACTGGTCATTAATATAGCACCTTATTGTGGATCCTGTCCAGACTGGTCATTAATATAGCACCTTATTGTGGATCCTGTCCAGACTGGTCATTAATATAGCACCTTATTGTGGATCCTGTCCAGACTGGTCATTAATATAGCACCTTATTGTGGATCCTGTCCAGACTGGTCATTAATATAGCACCTTATTGTGGATCCTGTCCAGACTGGTCATTAATATAGCACCTTATTGTGGATCCTGTCCAGACTGGTCATTAATATAGCACCTTATTGTGGATCCTGTCCAGACTGGTCATTAATATAGCACCTTATTGTGGATCCTGTCCAGACTGGTCATTAATATAGCACCTTATTGTGGATCCTGTCCAGACTGGTCATTAATATAGCACCTTATTGTGGATCCTGTCCAGACTGGTCATTAATATAGCACCTTACTGTGGATCCTGTCCAGACTAGTCATTAATATAGCACCTTACTGTGGATCCTGTCCAGACTAGTCATTTTGTTGATTAACCTCTCAGGGATTGCTGGGGCGCTAGCGGGCTGCTCCCGACACTACCAGGTGAAATGTAAAGCGCCAAATTCAAAATCCCAAAGTTGAATTATTAAACATCCACCAATATACAAGTGTTCCATACTCATCAAAAGCTCTGTTTCTTGGCAATATCACAGCGTTATCACAGCAGATTTCAAAAAGGCTTTACGGCGAAAGCAGCACATTTGATTGTTTGAGGGTAGCACCTCACATATTTTTACCATAGCCATGAATCGATTAGCCATCATGGCACACACATAACACATTTCACAGCGAAAACAAATCAATTACCTGTTGAAGAACTTCTGCTGAGGTCATCCTAAGTGTCCAACGAAGACAATCCATGGTTCTTTTGTTAGAAAAAGTAATGTATTTTATCCATAAATCCTCCATTTGGTTCGCGCGTTATAATGAGAAACGACAGCCTCCACTACTCCATTGAAACGTGACGCAAACTCGTTCATCTTATACCTATAAACTTGTCCAAGAACAATCAAACAGTTTTAAATGTATCCTTAGGAACACCTTTACGTATATTTACTATTATAAATCAACTGGAATATAAACTGATCGATAAAGACGGTAAAAAAGACACTGCGCGCCTTCTCGGGAACGCGCACTGGGTACTGTTGACATAAAAGAGACACTTCCTGGTTTGCTCTTATTCTCTGGTCTAATTCATCCAAAATGAAATTTTACACTGTCTCCAGACTGTTGACATCTAAAGGAAGCGATGGGTACTGCATTCATATGCCCTAATATGGTCATTTTCATGAGGGGAGGGGTTCCCAAATGAGCAATGTGTCAAAATCACTTTTTCCAGGACAGAAGTTCCTCTGGGTTTCGCCTGCTATATGCGTTCTGTTTTACTCACAAACAAATGGTTAACAGTTTTGGAAAATTCAGAGTGTTTCCTATCCAATGGTACCAAATATGTGCATATCCTATTTTCCGGGCCTGAATGGGACGCATTTTACTTTGGGCACGCCAGGCTCTCCAAAACCGACCCCTCAGCTGCCACTCCCTAACAAGTTAACCAGTTCTCCCTCAGTGACACTTTTCTCTCATTGTTCTTTTCAGTGTCATTACTCTGTTGCCAAGGCAGCAGCTTTCCTGGGAATTGGCACAAACAATGTTTATGTGATCCCGTCAGATAAGAGGTATGCTGCTTACTGCTACAGTTACTGCTGCTTACTGCTACAGTTACTGCTGGTTACTCCTACAATTACACGGTTACTGCTGGTTACTGCTGGTTACTGCTACAGTTACACGGTTACTGCTGGTTACTGCTGCTTACTGCTGGTTACTGCTACAATTACACGGTTACTGCTGGTTACTGCTGGTTACTGCTACAGTTACCGGTTACTGCTGGTTACTGCTGGTTACTGCTACAGTTACACAGTTACTGCTGGTTACTGCTGGTTACTGCTGGTTACTGCTACAGTTACACGGTTACTGCTGGTTACTGCTACAGTTACACGGTTACTGCTGGTTACTGCTACAGTTACACGGTTACTTCCACTGTCCCCACCACACCACACCACACCACACGCTTCTGTTGTCACTGTCCACACTGACTGACCAGCGTCACTATGACAACTGGCTCTTACTAATCCTTGTTAATCTTTCTTTCTATGTCTTTGTGTCTCAGAGGGAAGATGATTCCAGCAGAGTTTGAGAAACAAGTACAGAGAGCCAAAAATGAGGTGAGAAGGAGAACTATCAATGCAGTCAACAGGGTTGTTTGGTGCCAGATATGTTATGTAACATATCTAGGGAACTGCTGTTGAATATACCCATGCTGAAGGTTAGGGAACTGCTTTTGAATATACCCATGGTGAGGGTTAGGGAACTGCTTTTGAATATACCCATGGTGAGGGTTAGGGAACTGCTGTTGAATATACCCATGCTGAAGGTTAGGGAACTGCTGTTGAATATACCCATGGTGAGGGTTAGGGAACTGCTTTTGAATATACCCATGGTGAGGGTTAGGGAACTGCTGTTGAATATACCCATGCTGAAGGTTAGGGAACTGCTGTTGAATATACCCATGGTGAGGGTTAGGAACTGCTTTTGAATATACCCATGGTGAGGGTTAGGGAACTGCTGTTGAATATACCCATGCTGAAGGTTAGGGAACTGCTGTTGAATATACCCATGGTGAGGGTTAGGGAACTGCTGTTGAATATACCCATGGTGAAGGTTAGGGAACTGCTGTTGAATATACCCATGGTGAGGGTTAGGGAACTGCTGTTGAATATACCCATGCTGAAGATTATGAACTGCTTTTGAATATACCCATGGTGAGGGTTAGGGAACTGCTGTTGAATATACCCATGGTGAAGGTTAGGGAACTGCTGTTGAATATACCCATGGTGAAGGTTAGGGAACTGCTGTTGAATATACCCATGGTGAGGGTTAGGGAACTGCTGTTGAATATACCCATGGTGAGGGTTAGGGAACTGCTGTTGAATATACCCATGGTGAAAGTTAGGGAACTGCTGTTGAATATACCCATGCTGAGGGTTAGGGAACTGCTGTTGAATATACCCATGGTGAGGGTTAGGGAACTGCTGTTGAATATACCCATGCTGAGGGTTAGGGAACTGCTGTTGAATATACCCATGGTGAGGGTTAGGGAACTGCTGTTGAATATACCCATGGTGAAGGTTAGGGAACTGCTTTTGGATATACCCATGGTGAGGGTTAGGGAACTGCTGTTGAATATACCCATGCTGAAGATTATGAACTGCTTTTGAATATACCCATGGTGAGGGTTAGGGTTATTTGGGTTTTGGAGTGATGCATATATGTTGTGTGTAGTGGTGGTAACCAGGATGTTGGAGTAACATTAAATTGTTGTCCTCTGATGGTATATAGTATTAATGACCAGGATGTTGGAGTAACATTATATTGTTGTCCTCTGATGGTATATAGTATTAAATGACCAGGATGTTGGAGTAACATTATATTGTTGTCCTCTGATGGTATATAGTATTAATGACCAGGATGTTGGAGTAACATTATATTGTTGTCCTCTGATGGTATATAGTATTAATGACCAGGATGATGGAGTAACATTATATTGTTGTCCTCTGATGGTTTATAGTATTAAATGACCAGTTTAATGTTAGTTTAATGTATGTTAGTTTAATGTAATTTCATTGAGATGACAAGGAAACAACGTTGATTCAACCAGTGGGATTATATTGTTGTTGTTGTTGACAGGGAGCGTTGCCCTTCATGGTGAACGCCACAGCAGGGACCACCGTACTAGGGGCCTTTGACCCGCTGGACGAGATTGCTGACATCTGTGAACAACACAATCTATGGATGCATGTAGATGTAAGTGGATCTTGATTAAAGATTATTTTTTTAATTCATTTATCGATCCGTTTGTGCATAGGTCAGTAGTTTGTTTGTTTCTTTAATCATTCACTCAATCACCCTCTTCTCTGTCTGTTCTCTGTCTGTTCTCTGTCTGTTCTCTGTCTGTTCTCTGTCCTTCCTGTAGGCATGTTGGGGGGGAGGAGCCCTGATGTCTAAGAAACACAGATACCTGCTACAGGGCATCCACAGGTAAGACAACAGGTATATCTGGAGGCAGAAGTAAGACAACAGGGATAAACTGTTCATAATAACACATGGTTTTAAAACCCTTTCTGTTGCTTTGTTTCCCTCTTAGAGCCAACTCAGTAGCATGGAATCCTCACAAGATGCTGATGGCTGGTCTACAGTGCTGTGCATTCATGGTTCGGGACAAAACGGTACGCTAAACACTGCCTCATCCCCCCACCCATTCCTCCTCTTCTTCCTCTTCCCCCCCTTCATCCTCACCTTCCTCATCCTCATCTTCCTCCTCCTCAAATCAAATATAATGTTATTGGTCACATACACATGGTTAGCAGATGTTATTGCGAGTGTAGCGAAATCTCTTTCTCATTGTGTTTCTCCTACTTCCTCCTCCTCATTATCTTCCTCCTACTCTTCATTCTCCTCCTCCTCCTCCTCCTCCTTCTTTAGGTAGTGTGTGTATTGGTATTGATATGTAGGCTACGTGTGCCTCTTATCATTTGTTTTACTGTAGTTCTGTCCTTGAGCTGTTCTTGTCTATTAATGTTCTGTGTTATGTCATGTCTCATGTTCTGTGTGGACCCCACGGAAGAGTAGCTGCTGCTTTTGGAACCGCTAATGACGATCCTAATGAAATACCAAATACCTCTTCGTACTTCTCTTTCTCTTTGTCCCCCCACCTCTTCCTCGTTATCCAGACTCTGCTCCAGAGACTCATATGTTCTCTCTGTTCTGTTGTTCTAGAATCTTCTCCAGCGGTGTCACTCGGCCCAGGCCTCCTACCTCTTCCAGCAGGATAAGTTCTATGATGTCAACTATGACACGGGAGACAAGTCCATCCAGTGCAGCCGCAAGCCCGACGCCTTCAAGTTCTGGCTGATGTGGAAAGCCATTGGCACCAAGGGTCTGGAGGAGAGAGTGGACAGGGCCCTCGCTATGGCCAGGTCAGTTTGACACATCTTATGACAAAGCAAAATGTTCTTTCTCTTTTGTTTTTCCCTCCAAAGAATTGATAGAAGACTCATCGATCTAGCCTGGTCCCAGATCTGTTTGTGCTCTGGTCCAGTAAAATACGTACAGTGCTGGCCTAATGTATGAGCTTTAGTGTACATTGTAGTGGCAGGCCGTCTGCACCGTAGCAACAGTAAAGCTCTCAGCACTCTACTGGCCCTTTTCAAAAATGTATTTTACCTTTATTTAACGAGGCAAGTCAGTTAAGAACAAATTCTTATTTACAATGACGGCCTAGGAACAGTTGGTTAACTGCCTCATTCATGGGCAGAACGACAGATTTTTTACCTTGTCAGCTCGGGGGATTCGATTTAGCAACCTTTCGGTTATTGGGCCAACGCTCTAACCACTAGGCTACCTGCTGGTTACTGGCCCAACGCTCTAACCACTAGGCTACCTGCTGGTTACTGGGCCAACGCTCTAACCACTAGGCTACCTGCTGGTTACTGGCCCAATGCTCTAACCACTAGGCTACCTGCTGGTTACTGGGCCAACGCTCTAACCACTAGGCTACCTGCTGGTTACTGGCCCAACGCTCTAACCAGTAGGCTACCTATTGGTTACTTGGCCAACGCTCTAACCACTAGGCTACCTGCTGGTTACTAGTCCAACGCTCTAACCACTAGGCTACCTGCTGGTTACTAGTCCAACGCTCTAACCACTAGGCTACCTGCTGGTTACTAGTCCAACGCTCTAACCACTAGGCTACCTGCTGGTTACTGGCCCAACGCTCTAACCACTAGGCTACCTGCTGGTTACTGGCCCAACGCTCTAACCACTAGGCTACCTGCTGGTTACTGGCCCAACGCTCTAACCACTAGGCTACCTGCCGCCCCTTGAACATGATCCTGGAGCATCCATGACTGACCCCCTCAGACTGTCTGGTCCTGTCTGTTCAGCTAATAGCCCAATCCATCAGTTTACACCATCCATGACTCACCCCCTTCAGACTGTCTGGTCCTGTCTGTTCAGCTAATAGCCCAGTCCATCAGTTTACACCATCCATGACTCACCCCCTTCAGACTGTCTGGTCCTGTCTGTTCAGCTAATAGCCCAGTCCATCAGTTTACACCATCCATGACTCACCCCCTTCAGACTGTCTGGTCCCGTCTGTTCAGCTAATAGCCCAGTCCATCAGTTTACACCATCCATGACTCACCCCCTTCAGACTGTCTGGTCCTCTCTGTTCAGCTAATAGCCCAGTCCATCAGTTTACACCTACAAGCTGGACAACTTTAACGCCATAACAAGGGTTGGGATTGATGGCAAATCTTTTATTTTAATATCTTTAGATTAAAATGGTGTCATCGTGTTTTTAAGTTGCTTGATCAAATGTTGTTGGGGGGGCAATACAGAGTGATGGGAAGAGCTCTGCATCGAATGTAATTCGTTTCTGTCCAATGCTTCCTGCTCTCAGTGTCTCTGCCCCAAATACCAAACGAGTAGCTAGCTACAAATAGACTGTATAGCAAAAGGTGGCCAACCCTGAAGACCTATTAAAGTGTGCAGACTTCTGCTGAATTATATCTGTTAGAGCAGGGCTTGAGCAAAAGCCTGCACAGCCACCCGGTAGCTCTCTCCAGGAGGACAGGAGGCCATCTCTACACTGCGGTCACCTCTGGTCTATACACAATGATATTGCTATTCAAACAGTATGCTTTCCATACACTTAGAGTACTAGCAGTGTAACTATGGACACCTAAGATACCTCTACTAGATATAGTCCAGGCTGAGGAATGCGAGATCTTCTACAAGAGCAACCACAGCATCTCAACAGCTTTATAACAGGGTGTACAGTGTAGAATCCAGAAGCAGAACGGGCTTGGCAGGCTGCAGGTATTCCGCCGTCCTAGAAATCAAGCTGTATATTTGGAGGGCAGCCGGTTCTATTTCTGGGCCTGTTGGCAGTAAATGACGGTCAGGTCAGGGTTCCTTAACTATTCTGTGTGGACTTTATCTGTCCTCCCATCCATTCTGATCCAGATGACCTGTGGCCACCTTTACAGTTCAGGACCTACTGACTGCAGGGGGGTATGTGGGACCAAGATAGGGGTCATACGACACGAGGCCAGACAACGGCCAGGCTATTTTCAGACTGCTACTGATAGTCCTACTCACTCGGCTCCATTCATGTGCATTAATGCTGTATAGGATTCAGTGGACGGTCGGTACCATTTAACATGAGGAAGGACGATTCCTTTTTTTAATGAGCATGACCTTTTTTCTATTACAGCATATTGGATGACTGTCATTCATATTCCATTCACCCAGTTCAATGTAACATGGATAGGTTTAGGCTACTACATGATACTCTAATTGTCCCCTATACCCATCATGATGTTGCTACAACCTAGCCCACGAATGAAAGTTTACAACGTAGGTGCACACAGGTCGAGAGAAAAATTTGATTAATCAAGGTTACAGACAGTGACACATTCAATACCTCCTTGCACACTCTTGCCTGCATCTAGCTGATCTAGGGTGTAATCATTAGTCCAACAGTAGCGAACGAGAGTTTCTATTGGACAAATTCAGGTATGTTTATCCCCGTTTCGTTCCGTTTAAGAAACGTTTTTCAACAGAATCCCACGCAAACACAGTTGACTTTCATAGCAGCTACATACAAACAGCATGATCACTTTGCTCGTTGTATAATTCCTACGCGCTCTCCTCCTGTCACCTTTTCCCTTCGATTGTGGACTTCAGTGCACAACACATCAGCTGTCTGTGACAATCATGCAGTACAGTGTACAGTCAGCAAGCAGTTTAGCAGTTACACCGGCAGGCCACGGTGGCAATACATTTATTAAACCTTACATTGACTTGGAAAAGTTCCAGTGTTAGATCGCTATAGCCAGCTGGCTAACATAGCATCCCTCTCTGTTTGAGCCGGATGTTTGAATAGCTGCATTCGCTTGCTAAGTGAAAGTGAAAACAACACAGCAAAGTATAGCTCTCTCTCTCTCTCTCTGTCTGTCTCTCTCTCTCTCTGTCTCTCTCTCTGTCTTTCTCTCTCATCTCCTTCATTTTTAAAGAAATTAATTTGTTCAAAACGGTTCAACTATTGTCTTTCTCTCTCTTTGAATCAACTACTCACCACATTTTATGCACTGCAGTGCTAGCTAGCTGTAGCTTATGCTTTCAGTACTAGATTAATTATCTGATCCTTTGATTGGGTGGACAACATGTCAGTTCTTGCTGCAAGAGCTCTGATAGGCTGGAAGACTTCCTCCAGAAGTTGTCATAATTGCTGTGTAAGTCTATGGAAGGGGGTGAGAACCATGAGCCTCTTAGGTTTTGTACTGAAGTCAATGTACCCAGAGGAGGACGGAAGCTAGCTGTCCTCCGGCTACACCATGCTGCTCCCTTACAGAGTGCTGCTGAGGCTACTGTAGACCTTCATTCCAAAACTGTGTGTTTTAATCAATTATTTGGTGACATGTGAGTATATTTAGTAAAATCTAAAAAGGATAACTTTGATAGGTTTCATCTTTAAGCTATAAACCAAGTTCAGCCAACTAGAGTACTGAGTGTTGGACTGTCTGGCTGGTGGACAGGGACCTCTAGTGGTGGTCTAGAGGATTGCAGGACTACTGCTGTGTCTGGCAAGGTGGACAGGGACCTCTAGTGGTGGTCTAGAGGATTGCAGTAGGACTGCTGCTGTGTCTGGCTGGTGGACAGGGACCTCTAGTGGTGGTCTAGAGGATTGCAGTAGGACTGCTGCTGTGTCTGGCTGGTGGACAGGGACCTCTAGTGGTGGTCTAGAGGATTGCAGTAGGACTGCTGCTGTGTCTGGCTGGTGGACAGGGACCTCTAGTGGTGATCTAGAGGATTGCAGGAGGACTACTGCTGTGTTGTGGACAGCAGGAAAGATATTGCAGTCATTCACTTGGTAGAATTTGTATTATTTTTTTTTCTTATTTTCAATGCCTAGAAACAGTGGGTTAACTGCCTTGTTCAGGGGCAGAATGAGATTTTTATCTTGTCAGGTCGGGGATTCGATCCTGCAACATTCCGGTTACTAGTCCAATGCTCTAACCACTAGGCTACCTGCTGGTTACTAGTCCAACGCTCTAACCACTAGGCTACCTGCTGGTCACTAGTCCAACGCTCTAACCACTAGGCTACCTGCTGGTTACTAGTCCAACGCTCTAACCACTAGGCTACCTGCTGGTTACTAGTCCAACGCTCTAACCACTAGGCTACCTGCTGGTTACTAGTCCAACGCTCTAACCACTAGGCTACCTGCTGGTTACTAGTCCAACGCTCTAACCACTAGGCTACCTGCTGGTTACTGGCCCAACGCTCTAACCACTAGGCTACCTGCTGGTTACTGGCCCAACGCTCTAACCACTAGGCTACCTGCTGGTTACTAGTCCAACGCTCTAACCACTAGGCTACCTGCTGGTTACTGGCCCAACGCTCTAACCACTAGGCTACCTGCTGGTTACTAGTCCAACACTCTAACCACTAGGCTACCTGCTGGTTACTAGTCCAACGCTCTAACCACTAGGCTACCTGCTGGTTACTAGTCCAACGCTCTAACCACTAGGCTACCTGCTGGTTACTGGCCCAACGCTCTAACCACTAGGCTACCTGCTGGTTACTAGTCCAACGCTCTAACCACTAGGCTACCTGCTGGTTACTGGGCCAACGCTCTAACCACTAGGCTACCTGCTGGTTACTTGGCCAACGCTCTAACCACTAGGCTACCTGCTGGTTACTAGTCCAACGCTCTAACCACTAGGCTACCTGCTGGTTACTAGTCCAACGCTCTAACCACTAGGCTACCTGCTGGTTACTAGTCCAACGCTCTAACCACTAGGCTACCTGCTGGTTACTAGTCCAACGCTCTAACCACTAGGCTACCTGCTGGTCACTAGTCCAACGCTCTAACCACTAGGCTACCTGCTGGTTACTAGTCCAACGCTCTAACCACTAGGCTACCTGCTGGTTACTAGTCCAACGCTCTAACCACTAGGCTACCCTGCCGCCCCATGATGTCTAAGACTATGGAGCAGGATTGCTGTGTTGGACAGACTACAAGACACATTGCAGTCTTGCGCCGTTGAAAAAGGGACTCAGTAAAGCTCTTGCAGCCTGAAAAGGGTTCGTACGGTTGTGGAATATAATTATTTCTGTCACTCTGACTTGCTTCTCTTCGGTAGATATCTGGCAGACGAGATCAAGAAGAGAGATGGATTCCGTCTTGTGATGGAGCCTGAGTACACCAACGTCTGTTTCTGGTACATTCCTCCCAGTCTGAGGGACATGGCTGATGGACCTGAGTTCTGGAAAAAGGTCCATGCGGTGAGTCAGAGAGAACATCCCCCTCATATCCAGAACCCTATCCTCTCCTTTCCTGGGGGCTTTTTCAACATTATAAACACAAGCCCTGTCATGAATAACACCAAAAAGGTTAATACAATTGAATTCAGGAATTAATTCATGTTGAAATAACAAAGAACACATTCATTTCACAGGATATGAATGAGACAATAGTTAGCTAACCATGAGGATTTAGGCTCCAGTCTCTTTCGGGTGGCGTGGGTTCAGATCCTACCACTGACACCAGATGTCAAGCAGAAGCATATTCCTGCAATCCAATCCATGCAGAAATGGACCTTAGATCAGTGTGTGGAATCTCTAAATACAACTTGACTTTGGTTATGTTTAAGTCCCAATAAGCTCTCCCTTCTTCCATGACTGGTACATGGAAACACCAATCCAATGTTCTCACATGTGAATGAGTGCTTACTTCAGAAGGAAGGAGAGATTATTGGAATACTGATACCGTAACTTCCAGTTCCACCATCTCACAGTGTATGTACTACTCCCTACCCCCAGGTGGCGCCAGTGGTTAAGGAGCGCATGATGAAGAAGGGCTCTATGATGGTAGGCTACCAGCCCCATGGAGACAAGGCTAACTTCTTCAGACAGATCATCATTAGCCCTCAGGTCAGCAGAGAAGACATGGACTTCCTGTTGGACCAAATACACAGCCTGGGGATGGACTTATGATCCCACCGATACGTCCAAAATGGCACCCTATTCCATCAATGAGCCCTGGTCAAAAGTAGTGCACTGTACAGGGAATAGGGTACAATTTTCAACAAAACCCATGGGTCAGTAGGCACAAAACAGTTTTGAAACTGAGTGAAACGGAAGAGGTGGTACCCCAACCGTCCTATAAGAAGGTTCCAACCGTCCTATAAGAAGGTTCCAAACGTCCTATAAGAAGGTTCCAGACGTCCTATAAGAAGTTTCCAAACGTCCTATAAGAAGTTTCCAAACGTCCTATAAGAAGGTTCCAACCGTCCTATAAGAAGGTTCCAGACGTCCTATAAGAAGGTTCCAGACGTCCTATAAGAAGGTTCCAGACGTCCTATAAGAAGTTTCCAAACGTCCTATAAGAAGGTTCCAACCGTCCTATAAGAAGTTTCCAAACGTCCTATAAGAAGGTTCCAAACGTCCTATAAGAAGTTTCCAAACGTCCAATAAGAAGTTTCCAATCGTCCTATAAGAAGGTTCCAACCGTCCTATAAGAAGTTTCCAAATGTCCTATAAGAAGGTTCCAAACGTCCTATAAGAAGGTTCCAAACGTCCTATAAGAAGTTTCCAATCGTCCTATAAGAAGTTTCCAAACGTCCTATAAGAAGTTTCCAAACGTCCTATAAGAAGGTTCCAAACGTCCTACAAGAAGTTTGTTAATTAACTTGTTCTCTTATTTGGTGCCCCAGGGTTGTGCAGAAGCCTCAGCATGTCATCCTTCCATTGCCTGTCTTCATAAAGTGTTGTAACGAGTTGCTGTTTCTTCTGCTCACTATCGATTCCATTTGTAATTCTGAGGACAGGCAGTGTGTCAGTCCATGAGACAGTAGACACAGTAGCTTGCTGACGGTTTGAGGGCTCAACCTCTTTATAGGAACCAATGTCAGATCAATAAAAAAACTCAAAAGTCATTATCCTTTATGTTGATGTGCTTTTTTTTAGGTAATATATAACACTGGTATAATATAACTGCTGTTAGGTAACCAGTTGTGCAACTTTTAGTAAAAGCTGAAATATTTGAAAGGATTTTAGGAGTTTTTGATTTTTAGTGATACAGATTGATTGTAAGAGATTAATATAATCTTAAAATATGTATATTATTTGATGAGATTAATATATAATCTTAAAAATATGTATATTATTTGATGAGGTTAATATATCATCTTTAGAGAATACGGATGTGAAATGTCATGAAAGAGTTTTAAAATGTATTTTAGTTCTTTATCAGCAGCTTTATCAACTTTTTTTTTCATTTTGGGATTTTTCTATTTTTGAAGAATTTTCTTGCACACACGCATGATCTATTATGATTTTAAAATCATAAAAAATAAATAAACATAGCACACCGTGTGCTTGGATACTGTGAGTCCACCTGCATGAATCAGACAGCTCTTAAAATGGCTTCCATTTTGTTATGTTTTATAAACGTTTTCTAGCAACCCTTTACTTAAGCCAACAAGATGAAATGCTTTCGTCCTTGTTTTAAACGGACTCAAAATGCCTGTTATTTAAGTCATTACTACCAGACAGACGATAATAAGACAACAGAAGTGGTCAAACCAGTCTTAATGAATTACAGCTGCTTAATAATGCATTATACCAGTCGGCTTAAAGGTGTTTTTTTTTTTTTGTAGCTTGTCGTCAAAGAGAATGGTGTTCTTACGTGTATGTAGTTCTGTGTACAATACTGTGATACGTGCATTCTGTAGTATACATCATATCGTATTCTCACAAGGCGTTCTGTTTTCTCTTGTTGTTTTGGTTTGTTCCAATAGCATTTTTGTTCAGATATGTTGTCTGAAAAAGTCTGTGTGTTTTTCCTTTTTTTTAGATGGATCAGCACCAATGAGGTTTCGCTGAAAATGATTTATTTTCTTAATCAGTGAAAATAAAACCATTTGTTTACTGAATCAGGTTGTTGTTGAGTATCTTTTGACTTCTTCATAGCCTGGTATAGATCTCTGTGTGTTTTATTCCACTCCTCTGATTATAGACTTCCTCTTCATAGCCTGGTATAGATCTCTGTGTCTTTTATCCCACTCCTCTGATTACAGACTTCCTCTTCGTAGCCTGGTATAGATCTCTGAGCGTTTTAGTCCACTCCTCTGATTACAGACTTCCTCTTCATAGCCTGGTATAGATCTCTGTGTCTTTTATCCCACTCCTCTGATTACAGACTTCCTCTTCGTAGCCTGGTATAGATCTCTGAGCGTTTTAGTCCACTCCTCTGATTACAGACTTCCTCTTCATAGCCTGGTATAGATCTCTGTGCGTTTTAGTCCACTCCTCTGATTACAGACTTCCTCTTCATAGCCTGGTATAGATATCTGTGTGTTTTATCCCACTCTTCTGATTATAGACTTCCTCTTCATAGCCTGGTATAGATCTCTGTGTGTTTTATTCCACTCATGCCAGACAGTACAGTACATGTTTACTGAATCATGTCCAGGTCTGGACCAGGGTAATCATTAGTCAGAGAAGCTGTCTGAACTGAATCATGTCCAGGTCTGGACCAGGGTAATCATTAGTCAGAGAAGCTGTCTGAACTGAATCATGTCCAGGTCTGGACCAGGGTAATCATTAGTCAGAGAAGCTGTCTGAACTGAAGCATGTCCAGGTCTGGACCAGGGTAATCATTAGTCAGAGAAGCTGTCTGAACTGAATCATGTCCAGGTCTGGACCAGGGTAATCATTAGTCAGAGAAGCTGTCTGAACTGAATCATGTCCAGGCCTGGACCAGGGTAATCATTAGTCAGAGAAGCTGTCTGAACTGAAGCATGTCCAGGTCTGGACCAGGGTAATCATTAGTCAGAGAAGCTGTCTGAACTGAATCATGTCCAGGTCTGGACCAGGGTAATCATTAGTCAGAGAAGCTGTCTGAACTGGAAGCATGTCCAGGTCTGGACCAGGGTAATCATTAGTCAGAGAAGCTGTCTGAACTGAATCATGTCCAGGTCTGGACCAGGGTAATCATTAGTCAGAGAAGCTGTCTGAACTGAAGCATGTCCAGGCCTGGACCAGGGTAATCATTAGTCAGAGAAGCTGTCTGAACTGAAGCATGTCCAGGCCTGGACCAGGGAAAATCATTAGTCAGAGAAGCTGTCTGAACTGAATCATGTCCAGGTCTGGACCAGGGTAATCATTAGTCAGAGAAGCTGTCTGAACTGAATCATGTCCAGGTCTGGACCAGGGTAATCATTAGTCAGAGAAGCTGTCTGAACTGAAGCATGTCCAGGCCTGGACCAGGGTAATCATTAGTCAGAGAAGCTGTCTGAACTGAAGCATGTCCAGGCCTGGACCAGGGAAAATCATTAGTCAGAGAAGCTGTCTGAACTGAATCATGTCCAGGTCTGGACCAGGGTAATCATTAGTCAGAGAAGCTGTCTGAACTGAATCATGTCCAGGTCTGGACCAGGGTAATCATTAGTCAGAGAAGCTGTCTGAACTGAAGCATGCCCAGGTCTGGACCAGGGTAATCATTAGTCAGAGAAGCTGTCTGAACTGAAGCATGCCCAGGTCTGGACCAGGGTAATCATTAGTCAGAGAAGCTGTCTGAACTGAAGCATGTCCAGGTCTGGACCAGGGTAATCATTAGTCAGAGAAGCTGTCTGAACTGAAGCATGTCCAGGTCTGGACCAGGGTAATCATTAGTCAGAGAAGCTGTCTGAACTGAAGCATGTCCAGGTCTGGACCAGGGTAATCATTAGTCAGAGAAGCTGTCTGAACTGAAGCATGTCCAGGTCTGGACCAGGGTAATCATTAGTCAGAGAATCATTAGTCTCCTCTTGCTAAACATCCATTAGTGAAGCTCATTAACAACCAGATCCAGAGAATTCATTATGGTTACAGGATATATGGCTGCCCAATAGAGATTCAGACACCGGATTCTATCTACATGTGTGTGTTTGTGTGTGTATGTCAAATCAAATCAAACTTTATTTGCCACATGCGCCAAATACAACAAATGTGTAGACTTTACCGTGAAATGCTTCCTTACAAGCCCTTAACCAACAGTGCAGTTCAAGAAGAAGAATATATTTACCAAGTAGACTAAAATAAAAAGTAACAATAAAAAGTAACACAGTAAGAATAACAACAACAAGGCTATATACAGGGGGCACCGGTACCGATTTTTTCCAAAAATTCTAAAGATTTTTTTTTTTAAGTGGTACATAAGATCTGGTGCAACCAATTACCTTCAGATGTCACATAATTAGTTAAATAAAGTCCACCTGTGTGCAATCTAAGTGTCACATGATCTGTCACATGATCTCAGTATATATACACCTGTTTTTTAAGGGTCCCAGAGTCTGCAACACCACCAAGCAAGCGGCACCATGAGGACCAAGGAACTCTCCAAACAGGTCAGGGATAAAGTGATGGAGGTCAGGGTTGGGTTATAAAAAAATATCTGAAACTTTCAACATCCCACGGAGCACCATTAAATCCATTATTAAAAAATGTAAAGAATATGGCACCACAACAAACCTGCCAAGAGAGGGCCGCACACCAAAACTCATGAACCAGGCAAGGAGGGCATTAATCAGAGAGGCAACAAAGCGACCAAAGATAACCCTGAAGGAGCTGCAAAGCTCCACAGCGGAGATTGGAGTATCTGTCCATAGGACCACTTTAAGCCTCACGCACCACAAAGCTGGGCTTTACGGAGGAGGGGCCAGAAAAAATCCATTGCTTAAAAAAATAAATAAGCAAACACATAAGCAAAAGGCATGTGGGAGACTCCACAAACATATGGAAGAAGGTACTCTGGTTAGATGAGACTAAAATGTAGCTTTCTGGCCATCAAGGAAAACACTATGTCTGGAGCAAACCCAACACCTCCCATCACCCCGAGAACACCATCCCCACAGTGAAGCACGGTTGTGGCAGCATCATGCTGTGGGGATGTTGTTCATCGGCAGGGACTGGGAAACTGGACAGAATTGAAGGAATGATGGATGGCGCTAAATACAGGGAAATACTTTTGAGATTTGAGACTGGGACGGAGGTTCACCTTCCAGCAGGACAATGACCCTAAGCATACTGTTAAAGCAACACTCGAGTGGTTTAAGGGGCAACATTTAAATGTCTTGGAAAGCCCAGACCTCAATCAAATTGAGAATCTGTGGTAAGACTTAAAGTTTGCTGTACACTAGCGGAACCCATCCAATTTGAAGGAGCTGGAGCAGTTTTGCCTTGAAGAATAGGCAAAAATCCCAGTGGCTAGATGTGCCAAGCTTATGGAGACATACCCCAAGAGCTGTAATTGCTGCAAAAGGTGGCTCTACAAAGTATTAACTTTGGGGGCGCATGGGGGTTAATTGTCATGCACACTCAAGTTTTCAGTTTTTTTGTCTTATTTCTTGTTTGTTTCACAATAAAAAATATTTTGGATTTTCAAAGTGGTAGGTATGTTGTGTAAATCAAATGATACAAACACCCCCAAAATATTTTTTTATTCCAGGTTGTAAGGCAACAAATTAGTGAAAATTCCAAGGGGGAATACTTTTGCAAGCCACTGTAGGTGGGGGCGAAGTGACCATGCATAGGTAACAAACAACCAGCAAGTAGCAGCAGTGTACAAAAGGGAGGGGGGGCAATGTAAATTGTCCGGTGGCGATTTTATGAATTGTTCAGCAGTCTTATTGCTTGGGGGTAGTTGAGGAGCCTTTTGGTCCTAGACTTGGCGCTCCGGTACCGCTTGCCGTGCGGTAGCAGAAAGAACAGTCTATAACAGGTGACTGGAGTCTCTGACAATTTTATGGGCTTTCCTCTGACAGCGCCTAGATGGCAGGAAGCTTGCCCCAGTGATGTACTGGGCCGTTCACACTACCCCCTGTAGCGCCTTACGCTCAGATGCCGAGCAGTTGCCATACCAGGCGGTGATGCAACTGGTCAGGATGCTCTCGATGGTGCAGCTGTAGACCCTTTTGAGGATCTGGGGACCCATGCCAAATCTTTTCAGTCTCCTGAAGGGGGAATAGGTTTTGTCGTGCCCTCTTCACAACTGTCTTGGTGTGTTTGGACCATGATAGTTTGTTGGTGATGTGGACACCAAGGAACCTGAAATTCTCGACCCGCTCCACTACAGCCCCGTCGATGTTAATGGGGGCCTGTTCGGCCCTCCTTTTCCTGTAGTCCACGATCAGCTCCTTCTTTTTGCTCACATTGAGGGAGAGGTTGTTGTCCTGGCACCACACTGCCAGGTCTCTGACCTCCTCCCTATAGGCTGTCTCATCGTTGTCGGTGATCAGGCCTACCACTGTTGTGTAGTCAGCAAACTTAATGATGGTGTTGGAGTCGTGTTTGGCCACGCAGTCGTGGGTGAACAGGGAATACAGGAGGGGCCTAAGTACACACCCCTGAGGGGCCCTGGTGTTAAGGATCAGTGTGGCAGATGTGTTGTTGCCTACCCTCACCACCTGGGGGAGGCCCGTCAGGAAGTCCAGGATCCAGTTGCAGAGGGAGGTGTTCAGTCCAGGGTCCTTAGCTTAGTGGTGAGATTGGAAGGCACTATGGTGATGAACGCTGAGCTGTAGTCAATGAACAGCATCCTCACATAGGTGTTCCTTTTGTCCAGGTGGTAGATAGTGTGGTCTACAGCTTATCATAAGGTACTGTACCTCAGGCGAGCAATACCTCGAGACTTCTTTAATAATATTAGACATCGCGCACCAGCTGTTATTGACAAAAAGACACCACTACCCCTCGTCTGCGCCAGCGTCTCCGTTCTGCCGGTGCATGGAACATCCTGCCAGCTCTATATTGTCCGTGTCGTCATTCAGCCACGTCTCGGTGAAACACGAGATGTTACAGTTTTTAATGTCCCGTTGGTAGGATAATCTTAATTGTAGATCATCAGTTTTATTTTCCAATGATTGCACGTTAGCAAGGAGGCAGTGGGAGTTTCCTCGCTCGCCTCCGGATTCTCAGAAGGATGCCCGATCCGCATCATTCTTCACGCAAAAAGGCGTGGATCTGGGCCTGTTCCAGTGGAAGCAGGATATCCTTCTCGTCGGACTCGTTAAAGGAAAAAGTTACGTCCAGTCCATGGTGAGTAATCGCTTTTCAGGACCTAGTACAGACCAGACCAGACATATTGTACTACAGGACCTAGTACAGACCAGACCAGACATATTGTACTACAGAAGTTATTTTCGGTCATAAGAGACGGTAGCAGCAACGTTATGTACACAATAAGTTACACAAAACGCAAAAAAAAATAACACAATAGCACAATTGGTTGGGAGAATGTTAAACGTCAGCCATGTTCTTCGGCGCCATCTTCTTGGAAGATGTGTGTGTGTGTAAGTGTGTGTGGAGGGAGTGGTCAGTGGTACCCGGCTATTCCTCGAGCGACAAACACGCATGCACACACACACACACACGCACGCACGCACGCACACACACACACACACACAGAGTTCCCACTGCCCATCTCAGACAAACACAGTCAGGCTGTGGTCATGGTAGTCCTGTGGTTAAGGTCACAGTCCGAACTGCCCACTGGACTGTCTGGATGGCACATAGCCTCAACCAATGGATCCCAATATAACCTCAAAGTAGTCTCAACATAGCCTCAACCAATGGATCCCAATATAACCTCAAAGTAGTCTCAACATAGCCTCAACCAGTGGATCCCAACTTAACCTCAATGTAGTGGCAACATAGAGTATATTCCAAATGGCACCCTATCCCCTATATAGTTCACTACTTTTGACCAGGGCCCATAGCAGTGCACTATATAGGGAATACGGTGCGATTTGAGACATACCCATAGTTCCAATATAGCCAAGGGCAGCGCTGGCTGATGTTCGCTGCACTTTCCACTATAAACAGGCTCACGCAACAGGACACAGGCTCAATGGAGAGGTCCTGCTGCTCAATTGACTGTCCATGTAGTAGTACTAACCCACTCTCTCTCTCTCGCTCTGTCTCTCTATCTCTGTCTCTCTCTCTCTGTCTCTCTCTCTGTCTCTGTCTCTCGCTCTCTCTGTCTCTGTCTCTCTCTCTCCACCTCTCTGTCTGTCTCTCTCTCTCCGCCTCTCTGTCTGTCTATCTCCGCCTCTCTGTCTCTCTCTCTCTCTCTCTGTCTCTCTCTCTCCGCCTCTGTCTGTCTATCTCCGCCTCTCTGTCTCGCTCTCTGTCTCGCTCTCTGTCTGTCTGTCTGTCTGTCTGGCTGGCTCTCTCTCTCTCTCTCTCTCTCTGCCTGTCTCTCTGCCTGTCTCTATGCCTGTCTCTCTGTCTGTCTCCCTCCCTCTCGGTCACTCTCTCTCTGCCTCTCTGTCTCTCTCCATCTCTCTCTCTCTCCATCTCAGTTCAATTCAATTGACTTTATTGACATGGCAAGTTCATTATTACTTACATTGTCAAAGTATATATATATATCAAAATATATATAAAATATATATATATATATATATATATATATATATATATATATATATATATGGTAGTAGACCAGTGTCAACATGACATGGTAGTAGACCAGTGTCAACATGACTGTGAAGACACATGACAAAACAAAACAAGACGGGAAATATTATCCACATTACACTTTTCACTGGCTGTCCCTCAGGTTGTCTCTCTCTCTCCGTCTCTCTCTCTCTCACACTCTCTCACATTATCTGCTATTGTTTAATATAAATTGTTATCTGTTCTTCTACTCAACC
Source organism: Brachymystax lenok tsinlingensis (assembly GCA_030435695.1). Classification (NCBI taxonomy): domain Eukaryota; kingdom Metazoa; phylum Chordata; class Actinopteri; order Salmoniformes; family Salmonidae; genus Brachymystax; species Brachymystax lenok. The sequence continues at coordinate 66,812,753 of CM059789.1, forward strand.
TACCTAAGCCTGGACTTAACCTCAGGTTAACCCCTAATGAATGGGTAACAGGTTAATGTTGGATCTCCAACATTCCACCAAAGGTAATGAGCAGTCTGATTAAAGTATTAACTGCTGACACATCACACAAACCAGGTGTGATTCTTGGCCAAGATTCTGTTCTCTGTTCTCTCTGTCTCTGTCTCTGTCTCTGTCTCTGTCTCTGTCTCTGTCTCTGTCTCTCTCTCTCTCTCTCTCCGTCTCTCTCTCTCTCTGTCTCTCTCTCTCTGTCTGTCTCTGTCTGTCTCTCTCTCTCTCTCTCTCTCTCTCTCTCCAACCTTCAGAAAGGAAGGTGTATGTCAGCTGTCAGAACAGTATATGGTTGGCAGCAGATTCTGGCAACAATCTCTGATTCCCATCGTGTTGCTGTGAGAATACAGACCAGACCAGACATATTGTACTACAGGACCTAGTACAGACCAGACCAGACATATTGTACTACTGGACCTAATACAGACCAGACCAGACATATTGTACTACTGGACCTAATACAGACCAGACCAGACATATTGTACTACAGGACCTAATACAGACCAGACCAGACATATTGTACTACTGGACCTAATACAGACCAGACCAGACATATTGTACTACAGGACCTAATACAGACCAGACCAGACATATTGTACTACTGGACCTAGTACAGACCAGACCAGACATATTGTACTACTGGACCTAATACAGACCAGACCAGACATATTGTACTACAGGACCTAATACAGACCAGACCAGACATATTGTACTACTGGACCTAGTACAGACCAGACCAGACATATTATACTACTGGACCTAATACAGACCAGACCAGACATATTATACTACTGGACCTAATACAGACCAGACCCGACATATTATACTACTGGACCTAATACAGACCAGACCAGACATATTATACTACTGGACCTAATACAGACCAGACCGTTCAACTTGAAAAATGCATCTTTCTTTTTAACCGTTTATACTATATTATATACACAATACAACACCAACGGATAACACCAACGGATAACAGCAACGGATAACAGCATCGGATAACACCAACGGATAACACCATCGGATAACACCATCGGATAACAGCATCGGATAACACCAACGGATAACACCAACGGATAACACCATCGGATAACACCAACGGATAACACCACATGCTCTTGGTGAAATGTCTAAACCAGTGATCACCAACCGGTCGATCACGATCGACTTGTCAATCTCCAAGGCATTTCTAGTCCATCGCCAAACATTTCTGTAAAAAAAAAAACAATGATTAAAACCTTGTGTTCCTATTTTGTATTTTATTTTGTTTCGGGCTGTTGGTGGTAGTTGCAGGCAATTCAGCTGCCCTGCGCGTCGGGTAGGCAAACTGTTGTAATTTCATGTGTCTGAAGGTACAAACTCGGCCTTCCCGGCGGACCTGGAGAGGAAATCAAGTGCACTAGGCTCTCCGCTGGCCAATCAGATTGCTCAGATGACCGAGTCTTGCAGTAACGTAGCAGGCATAAAAGAAAGATACGGCAAAATTGTCACTGTGAAAATTTCAAAAACGTTTTAAAACCACGACTAGAGAGAGACTGTCAACGAATGCAGCAAAGAGCTGCTGTTTTTATGACTGAGTTCATGTTTTTACTCAGCACCGTCAACACTTTGTATTCAACACTTTTATAAGCCATAAAATGCGTGTTCTTCCTATTTTCCCGTCAGCGCTACAACAAGCAGTGCCGCAGTAATGAATGAGGAGGAAAGTGGATCTATAGGCTTGCCTTGTTATTATTAGCGGCTTGGGTCTTCTTTAATATCGAGGAATATTTCCCTTTCTCTGTTCATAGGAGTAGCAACATGAATTTGTGCGACTCGAGTTTCGCCATCAGCTGGAAGACGGTGTCTCTTTTCGGTCAGGGTCAGTGGAGGAAAGGGAGAGCGGAGGGATGTTGAGAGACGGACCCTCAGTCTGCTGCTCTCTCCCTCCGCTGAGACTGACCATCAGATGCAGGCACCATCATCAGCCCAGTAAAATAAAAATCAAAGTGTTTAAATGTATTCTCACTCACCTGTGTCTCACAAGTAATACAACAACGGATCTATTACCGGTGTGGTCATATAGCCCGCCTCAAAGTTAGAAATATAATTTCAAAAAATGTCCCGAACAACAATGCATTGGCAGGTAAATTCCAGCAAAGCCAATATGTGGTGTTAATGTATTGGGCCTATAGCTTACTGTACAAACCTCATTACTACAGAACTGTTTTTGATTGGTTAATGTTGCATAGGCGGTAGATCTCGGCATGCATTTAGACTCAGGAAGTGATCTTGACTCAGGAAGTGATCTTGACTCAGGAAGTGATCTTAACTCAGGAAGTGATCTTGACTCAGGAAGTGATCTTGACTCAGGAAGTGATCTTGACTCAGGAAGTGATCTTGACTCAGGAAGTGACTCAGAAAAGGTTGGTGACCACTGGTCCGATCTATCTAAATGACCAATTCCCCACTGAAATGTGCCATTCACAATGCTTAGAGTAAATACAGAAATTCTTTATTCACAAATAGATTTACAATATCTTACAAATACAAAGGATAAAATATATATGGCTAGATCCTCTTAAATGTGTTATTTAGACAGAGTGTGTAAAACGCTCCTCTGCCTCCACACCAACATCTAGAGTGGAGATTATTTTCTGTACAGTTACATTCCTTATATATTTACAATGTGCTTGTTTATTTGGCAAACAAGTAAAAACTATTACTATGTAAAAACACACGCACGAATGCAGACACACACACACACATATTCACACACACACAGACACACACACACACACACACACACACAAGCACACACACACACAGACACACACACACACACACACACACGAATGTAGGCACCAACACACACATGCGTCACACAGACACACACACACACACACACACACACACACTGTACATTCAATCCTTTGAATACCTGCTAGAGCTCCACGTCATCATCCGTGGAACAGAAACATTTCTGTTACAATAAGGCTCATTATTACATTATTACACAGACCTGCCAATTCATTACCCCATTCCCACAACATGTTAGAATACAGGAGCATTACCCCATTCCCACAACATGTTAGAATACAGGAACATTACCCCATTACCCCAACATGTTAGAATACAGGAACATTACCCCATTCCCCCAACATGTTAGAATACAGGAACATTACCCCATTCCCCCAACATGTTAGAATACAGAAACATTACCCCATTCCCACAACATGTTAGAATACAGGAACATTACCCCATTCCCCCGACATGTTAGAATACAGGAACATTCCCCCAACATGTTAGAATACAGGAACATTACCCCATTCCCCCAACATGTTAGAATACAGGAACATTCCCCCATTCCCACAACATGTTAGAATACAGGAACATTCCCCCAACATGTTAGAATACAGGAACATTACCCCATTCCCCCAACATGTTAGAATACAGGAACATTCCCCCAACATGTTAGAATACAGGAACATTACCCCATTCCCACAACATGTTAGAATACAGGAACATTCCCCCAACATGTTAGAATACAGGAACATTCCCCCAACATGTTAGAATACAGGAACATTACCCCATTCCCCCAACATGTTAGAATACAGGAACATTACCCCATTCCCCCAACATGCTATTGTTGGGTAAAATGCTATTGTCTTTGGTTATAATCTCTTCCATTGCCATGTCCTGTAATCTCAGTATTTGGTTATAATATCTTCCATTGCCATGTCCTGTAATCTCAGTCTTTGGTTATAATCTCTTCCATTGCTATGTCCTGTAATCTCAGTCTTTGGTTAAAATCTCTTCCATTGCCATGTCCTGTAATCTCAGTCTTTGGTTAAAATCTCTTCCATTGCCATGTCCTGTAATCTCAGTCTTTGGTTAAAATCTCTTCCATTGCCATGTCCTGTAATCTCAGTCTTTGGTTAAAATCTCTTCCATTGTCATGTCCTGTAATCTCAGTCTTTGGTTATAATCTCTTCCATTGTCATGTCCTGTAATCTCAGTCTTTGGTTAAAATCTCTTCCATTGTCATGTCCTGTAATCTCAGTCTTTGGTTATAATCTCTTCCATTGTCATGTCCTGTCATCTCAGTCTTTGGTTATAATCTCTTCCATTGTCATGTCCTGTAATCTCAGTCTTTGGTTATAATCTCTTTCATTGCCACGTCCTGTAATCTCAGTCTTTGGTTATAATCTCTTCCATTGCCACGTCCTGTAATCTCAGTCAAAGGGAGAGCTATCTTCAGTGGGAAACCTCCAATATAATACAGTACAGTACATCCAAATACTGTAAACTGTACATACGTATTTTATACAGTATAAATACTGTGTGCATTCTGGTAATACAATACAGTAGAGTATCAGCAGTACAGTACAGTTATACAGTACATCCACTGTTCTGGCTATCTTCCAGGTGTGGGCTGTTTGTTTGGGTGGGGCTGTTTAGTTCCCATAGCAACGTGAGTTGTGTGTGTGTGACATACTGACATGTCTAGTCCTTCCCTCACTTCTCATCGCTCACAGAGCTCTCCACTGCTACTTTGACCTCTCCTGTCTGTTCTGCTATGATCTGTCGTTCTTCTTCAGGTATCGTCGGTATCTTCTGTTCTTCTGCCGGTATCTTCTCGTCGGAGCTGCTGCGGCTGGACAGTTTTTCCATCTCGTCTTCTATCTCGCTGAAGCGTTCGGCCACGCACTGGGCTGTGAGCCTGGCCTCCGGGTCGTGGTCCCAACACTCCTCTATGGAGCCACACACGAAGGCTATGCCCTGTAGGAAGAGGTAGACAACAGGAGCAGAGATGGAGAATTATAACCTACTGAGAATTATAACCTACTGAGAATTATAACCTACTGAGAATTACAACCTACTGAGAATTATAACCTACTGATAATTATAACCTACTGAGAATTATAACCTACTGAGAATTATAACCTACTGAGAATTACAACCTACTGAGAATTACAACCTACTGAGAATTACAACCTACTGAGAATTATAACCTACTGAGAATTACAACCTACTGAGAATTATAACCTACTGAGAATTATAACCTACTGAGAATTACAACCTACTGAGAATTATAACCTACTGAGAATTACAACCTACTGAGAATTATAACCTACTGAGAATTATAACCTACTGAGAATTACAACCTACTGAGAATTATAACCCACTGAGAATTACAACCTACTGAGAATTACAACCTACTGAGCACTGAGACATACACATTTGATTTGATGTGTGTGAGTGAGTGAGAAAGAGAGAGAGAGGGAAAAAGAGAGAGAGATGGGAGGGGAGGGGAGAGAGAGAGCAAGAAAGAATGAGAGTGTGTGTGTCTGTTACCTGGTGGTTGATCCAGATGTCTGGTATCTCAGCTCTGCCTGTCTGTGTGTGTGTCTGTGTGTGTGTGTGTGTGTGTGTGTGTGTGTGTGTACCTGGTGGTTGATCCAGCTGTCTGGGATCTCAGGTCTTCCTCTGTCTCTGAGGAGGTGATCCTTCATGCTCTCCACACCAGGGTGCATCTGAACCTTACAGCCATACGGAGGCTCATAGTCCTTTACCTCTGAAACACACACAGAGACTCAACCAATTAGATCACCTCTGGAACACAGAGACTCAACCAATTAGATCACCTCTGGAACACAGAGACTCAACCAATTAGATCACCTCTGGAACACAGACTCAACCAATTAGATCACCTCTGGAACACAAAGAGATACAACCAATTAGATCACCTCTAAGACACAGAGACTCAACCAATTAGATCACCTTTGGAACACAGAGAGACAACCAATTAGATCACCTCTGGATCACAGAGACTCAACCAATTAGATCACCTCTGGAACACAAAGAGACAACCAATTAGATCACCTCTGGATCACAGAGACTCAACCAATTAGAACACCTCTGGAACACAGAGACAACCAATTAGATCACCTCTGGAACACAGAGACTCAACCAATTAGATCACCTCTGGAACACAAAGAGATACAACCAATTAGATCACCTCTGGAACACAGAGAGACACAACCAATCAACTTACATCTGTAACACAAACAAACACAGCCAAACAAAACAACACCACAAACCACAGCATTCATCTGTCAAGTCACAAGCGTTTCGCTCCACTCACATTAACATCTGCTAACCATGTGTATGAGACAAATAACATGTGATTTGAGGCCATGGATACATACAGCATGTAATGTTATGTTACAGTAGGGGAGAGAGTTACTACAGAGAGCTGTTGTAATGTTACGTTACAGTAGGGGAGAGAGTTACTACAGAGAGCTGTTGTAATGTTACGTTACAGTAGGGGAGAGAGTTACTACAGAGAGCTGTTGTAATGTTACGTTACAGTAGGGGAGAGAGTTACTACAGAGAGCTGTTGTAATGTTACGTTACAGTAGGGGAGAGAGTTACTACAGAGAGCTGTTGTAATGTTACGTTACAGTAGGGGAGAGAGTTACTACAGAGAGCTGTTGTAATGTTACGTTACAGTAGGGGAGAGAGTTACTACAGAGAGCTGTTGTAATGTTACGTTACAGTAGGGGAGAGAGTTACTACAGAGAGCTGTTGTAATGTTACGTTACAGTAGGGGAGAGAGTTACTACAGAGAGCTGTTGTAATGTTACGTTACAGTAGGGGAGAGAGTTACTACAGAGAGCTGTTGTAATGTTACGTTACAGTAGGGGAGAGAGTTACTACAGAGAGCTGTTGTAATGTTACGTTACAGTAGGGGAGAGAGTTACTACAGAGAGCTGTTGTAATGTTATGTTACAGTAGGGGACAGAGTTACTACAGAGAGCTGTTGTAATGTTATGTTACAGTGGGGGATAGATTTAGGGCATTGGCAACAGCAGTGCTGAATATGGAGAATATAAAATATGTTTTGATGATTCTTGTATGGGAACAAAGCCGTGGCTTGGCACTTCTCCTTGTGATCATTACTGGAATCAACAAACTTTCACTAACAAGCAATTAGCCCAAACCTCAGAAATCCACAACCCATTCAAAACACGACAACTCTAATTTGTTTTATTATGTTATCACTCTGAAAAAACAGTTGAGGAAATTGAAAGATCATTCCGCCCGGCCAAAGAGTATAAAAAAACAAAGTTCTGGGATATCTTCCAGACCTCATGAAACTGAACTCACAACAGCTGCAAAGTATGATGGTCCCACAGTATGTAGTGTTAACTAACATCTGATCTAGGAACAGATCCCACAGTATGTAGCGCTGTCTGTGTCAGGTTCATAGTGTTAACTAACATCTGATCTAGGAACAGATCCCACAGTATGTAGCGCTGTCTGTGTCAGGTTCATAGTGTTAACATGTGATCTAGGAACAGATCCCACAGTATGTAGCGCTGTCTGTGTCAGGTTCATAGTGTTAACTAACATCTGATCTAGGAACAGATCCCACAGTATGTAGCGCTGTCTGTGTCAGGTTCATAGTGTTAACTAACATCTGATCTAGGAACAGATCCCACAGTATGTAGCGCTGTCTGTGTCAGGTTCATAGTGTTAACTAACATCTGATCTAGGAACAGATCCCACAGTATGTAGCGCTGTCTGTGGCAGGTTCATAGTGTTAACTAACATCTGATCTAGGAACAGATCCCACAGTATGTAGCGCTGTCTGTGTCAGGTTCATAGTGTTAACTAACATCTGATCTAGGAACAGATCCCAGAGTATGTAGCGCTGTCTGTGTCAGGTTCATAGTGTTAACATCTGATCTAGGAACAGATCCCACAGTATGTAGCGCTGTCTGTGTCAGCTTCATAGTGTTAACTAACATCTGATCTAGGAACAGATCCCACAGTATGTAGCGCTGTCTGTGTCAGGTTCATAGTGTTAACATCTGATCTAGGAACAGATCCCACAGTATGTAGCGCTGTCTGTGTCAGGTTCATAGTGTTAACTAACATCTGATCTAGGAACAGATCCCACAGTATGTAGCGCTGTCTGTGTCAGGTTCATAGTGTTAACTAACATCTGATCTAGGAACAGATCCCACAGTATGTAGCGCTGTCTGTGTCAGGTTCATAGTGTTAACTAACATCTGATCTAGGAACAGATCCCACAGTATGTAGCACTGTCTGTGTCAGGTTCATAGTGTTAACATCTGATCTAGGAACAGATCCCACAGTATGTAGCGCTGTCTGTGTCAGGTTCATAGTGTTAACATCTGATCTAGGAACAGATCCCACAGTATGTAGCGCTGTCTGTGTCAGCTTCATAGTGTTAACCTCAGGAGAGGTCACAGAGTTCAGGAACACCCAGTCAGGTAGAGGTCTCCTCCAGGAGAGGTCACAGAGTTCAGGAACACCCAGTCAGGTAGAGGTCTCCTCCAGGAGAGGTCACAGAGTTCAGGAACATCCAGTCAGGTAGAGGTCTCCTCCAGGAGAGGTCACATAGTTCAGGAACACCCAGTCAGGTAGAGGTCTCCTCCAGGAGAGGTCACAGAGTTCAGGAACATCCAGTCAGGTAGAGGTATCCTCCAGGAGAGGTCACAGAGTTCAGGAACACCCAGTCAAGTAGAGGTATCCTCCAGGAGAGGTCACAGAGTTCCATCAACAGCTTGGCTGGACCAGTACAGTACAAGGTCCTTGACTGGAGTGTTACAGAGTTACAGTACGAGCCTGTTACGGTCCGATCCCTACCCACAGGAAGTGGAGAGGCCAGAATGCAACCCCGGTCCCGGTCGGACAGGAAACCCAGCTAGGGCAGGGATCGGACCGGGACCCTGCAGAGAAGCTGACTCCACAAGCCCAACACATCCTGTTTTTGACAAGTGGACATGCCCTGTTTCCCTTGTTCTGTTTCAGCTTCTTTTAAACAGAATACACCCAGGGTGTGTCCCCTAAATGGTGCCCTTTTCCCTATATAGCATATGGGGCTCTGGTCTAAAGTAGTGCACTACATATGAAACAAGGTGGTTCCACTTCTGGACACAGACCCAGCCTGTGGGATCTAGTTATTTATGCTGCTCCTTCAGTTCTCCTCTATTTTAAGTCCTGCTGCGTTTCTGCTGAAATAAATAAATAGCCCAGATGTTTACCTGACCTCAGAACAGTTATTCCCCCGAGGTCTGACCTCAGAACAGTTATTCCCCCGAGGTCTGACCTCAGAACAGTTATTCCCCCGAGGTCTGACCTCAGAACAGTTATTCCCCCGAGGTCTGACCTCAGAACAGTTATTCACCGAGGTCTGACCTCAGAACAGTTATTCCCCCGAGGTCTGACCTCAGAACAGTTATTCCCCCGAGGCCTGACCTCAGAACAGTTATTCCCCCGAGGTCTGACCTCAGAACAGTTATTCACCGAGGTCTGACCTCAGAACAGTTATTCCCCCGAGGTCTGACCTCAGAACAGTTATTCCCCCGAGGTCTGACCTCAGAACAGTTATTCCCCCGAGGTCTGACCTCAGAACAGTTATTCCCCCGAGGTCTGACCTCAGAACAGTTATTCCCCCGAGGTCTGACCTCAGAACAGTTATTCACCGAGGTCTGACCTCAGAACAGTTATTCCCCCGAGGTCTGACCTCAGAACAGTTATTCCCCCGAGGTCTGACCTCAGAACAGTTATTCCCCCGAGGTCTGACCTCAGAACAGTTATTCCCCCGAGGTCTGACCTCAGAACAGTTATTCCCCCGAGGTCTGACCTCAGAACAGTTATTCACTGAGGTCTGGTGAACTGAGAGAGCCAGAACAGAGTGCTCTGACAGAAATGTGAAGAAACATATTTTCAAGCCTGTTTCCAGAGCCTTGGTGCAACCGATGACAGAGTAGAATACTCTAGGCCAGTTCAGCTCTGCTGTGTTGAAACACATAGAACAGGAAAGATAGCAGAGCCAGTCCTGTACCACAGGGGGAGAGGCCCCCAGCACAGGGATAGATAGCAGAGCCAGTCCTGTACACAGGGGGAGCAGACCCCCAGCACAGGGATAGATAGCAGAGCCAGTCCTGTACCACAGGGGGAGCAGACCCCCAGCACAGGGAAAGATAGCAGAGCCAGTCCTGTACCACAGGGAGAGCAGACCCCCAGCACAGGGATAGATAGCAGAGCCAGTCCTGTACACAGGGAGAGAGGCCCCCAGCACAGGGATAGATAGCAGAGCCAGTCCTGTACCACAGGGGGAGCAGACCCCCAGCACAGGGAAAGATAGCAGAGCCAGTCCTGTACACAGGGGGAGCAGACCCCCAGCACAGGGATAGATAGCAGAGCCAGTCCTGTACACAGGGAGAGCAGACCCCCAGCACAGGGATAGATAGCAGAGCCAGTCCTGTACCACAGGGGGAGCAGACCCCCAGCACAGGGAAAGATAGCAGAGCCAGTCCTGTACCACAGGGGGAGCAGACCCCAGCACAGGGATAGATAGCAGAGCCAGTCCTGTACACAGGGAGAGAGGCCCCCAGCACAGGGAAAGATAGCAGAGCCAGTCCTGTAGCACAGAGGGAGCAGACCCCCAGCACAGGGATAGATAGCAGAGCCAGTCCTGTACCACAGAGAGAGCAGACCCCCAGCACAGGGATAGATAGCACAAGGACAGCTGAGA
>CM059789.1:66825879-66835879 GCA_030435695.1 Brachymystax lenok tsinlingensis
GACACCCCTTCATACACTATATATACAGCAGTATGAGGACACCCCTTCATACACTATATATACAGCAGTATGGGGACACCCCTTCATACACTATATATACAGCAGTATGGGGACACCCCTTCATACACTATATATACAGCAGTATGAGGACACCCCTTCATACACTATATATACAGCAGTATGGGGACACCCCTTCATACACTATATATACAGCAGTATGAGGACACCCCTTCATACACTATATATACAGCAGTATGAGGACACCCTTTCATACACTATATATACAGCAGTATGAGGACACCCCTCCATACACTATATATACAGCTGTATGAGGACACCCCTTCATACACTATATATACAGCAGTATGTGGACACCCCTTCATACACTATATATACAGCAGTATGAGGACACCCCTTCATCCACTATATATACAGCAGTATGAGGACACCCCTTCATACACTATATATACAGCAGTATGGGGACACCCCTTCATACACTATATATACAGCAGTATGGGGACACCCCTTCATACACTATATATACAGCAGTATGAGGACACCCCTTCATACACTATAGATACAGCAGTATGAGGACACCCCTTCATACACTATATATACAGCAGTATGAGGACACCCCTTCATACACTATATATACAGCAGTATGTGGACACCCCTTCATACACTATATATACAGCAGTATGAGGACACCCCTTCATACACTATATATACAGCAGTATGAGGACACCCCTTCATACACTATATATACAGCAGTATGAGGACACCCCTTCATACACTATATATACAGCAGTATGAGGACACCCCTTCATACACTATATATACAGCAGTATGAGTACAGCCCTTCATACACTATATATACAGCAGTATGGGGACACCCCTTCATACACTATATATACAGCAGTATGTGGACACCCCTTCATACACTATATATACAGCAGTATGGGGACACCCCTTCATACACTATATATACAGCAGTATGAGGATACCCCTTCATACACTATATATACAGCAGTATGAGGACACCCCTTCATACACTATATATACAGCAGTATGTGGACACCCCTTCATACTCTATATATACAGCAGTATGGGGACACCCCTTCATACTCTATATATACAGCAGTATGAGGACACCCCTTCATACACTATATATACAGCAGTATGTGGACACCCCTTCATACACTATATATACAGCAGTATGGGGACACCCCTTCATACACTATATATACAGCAGTATGAGGATACCCCTTCATACACTATATATACAGCAGTATGAGGACACCCCTTCATACACTATATATACAGCAGTATGGGGACAGCCCTTCATACACTCTATATACAGCAGTATGAGGACACCCCTTCATACACTATATATACAGCAGTATGAGGACACCCCTTCATACACTATATATACAGCAGTATGGGGACAGCCCTTCATACACTATATATACAGCAGTATGAGGACACCCCTTCATACACTATATATACAGCAGTATGAAGACACCCCTTCATACACTATATATACAGCAGTATGAGGACACCCCTTCATACACTATATATACAGCAGTATGAGGACACCCCTTCATACACTATATATACAGCAGTATGTGGACACCCCTTCATACACTATATATACAGCAGTATGAGGACACCCCTTCATACACTATATATACAGCAGTATGTGGACACCCCTTGAAATTAGTGGATTCAACTATTTCAGCCACACCCGTTGCTGACAGGTGTATAAAATCGAGCACACAGCCATGCAATCTCCATAGACAAACATTGGCAGTAGAATGGGCCTTACTGAAGAGCTCAGTGAATTTCAACGTGGCACCGTCATAGGATGCCACCTTTCCAACAAGTCAGTTCGTCAACTTTTTTCCTTGCTAGAGCTGCCCCCCCGGTCAACTGTAAGTGCTGTTATTGTGAAGTGGAAACGTCTAGGAGCAACAACGGCTCAACTGCAAAGTAGTAGGCCACAGAAGCTCACAGAACGGGACCGCCGAGGGCTAAAGCGCGTAACAATGGTCTGTCCTCGGTTCCAACACTCAAGCCCTCAGAACAGCTTTAATCAGGACATGGATTCTACAAGGTGTTGAAAGCGTTCCACAGGGATGCTGGCCCATTGTTGACTCCAATGCTTCCCACAAGTTGTGTCAAGTTGGCTGGATGTCCATTAGGTGGTGGACCGTTCTTGATACAAACTGTTGAGCATGAAAAAACCCAGCAGCGTTGCAGTTCTTGACACAAACCGGTGCGCTTGGCACCTACTACCATACCCCGTTCAGAGGCACTTAAATCTTTTGTCTTGCCCATTCACTCTCTGAATGGCACACATACACAATTCATGTCTCAATTGTCTCAAGGCTTAAAAATCTTTCTTTAACCTGTCTGCTCCCCTTCATCTCCACTGATTGAAGTGTTTTTAGCAAGTGACATCAATAAGGGATCATAGCTTTCACCTGGATTCACCTGGTCAGTCTATGTCATGGAAAGACCAGGCGTTCCTAATGATTTGTACACTCAGTGTATGTGTGAGTTGTCAGTGCTGAGCACTACACAGTTACGAGCTTGTCTGTCAACCATTGGTGCTCAGGCAGTAACAAACACTTCCTTACTTCAACTCATCAGGGAGTATAGGCCATCAACCACAGTCAGTAACTCAGTACCTTGTGAAAAGCCAGAGGGAGCCTAGGGAGTTGCAGTATCCCTCCCTCCCTCCAGAGAGAGAGAGAGAGAGAGAGAGAGAGAGAGAGAGAAGGCTCTATAGCCAGGGATACTGCTGTGGGGGGTAGCTAACCTGGTGCTGTGGCTGTTGATGCTGTAGGTAATTCAAGCCCAGTGGAGATGGATGGTATGTCTGGCTGTATGGGGCCCAGGCAGCCCTGCTCTGCCACCTGCTTCCCAGCTGCTGCCCACCCCACTACTCTGTCTCCCCAGGGCCAGGCAGGGGCATTCCCCTTCCTCCCCAGGCAGGCTGACTGACAGGTCCTCTCCCTGGCCCTTCTCTGCCCCATACCACCCGCCGGGGTCATTCCTTCCCCAGGCAGGCTGACTGGCAGGTACTCTCCTCACCCTTGTCCTACTCCACTGCTTATAGACTGTCCCTGTTTTGACCACTCTGACTGGCCGTCCTGCTGCCTGGTTCGGCCCACCGCAACCCTGGGCTAATTCAGGACACACACATTCCATCCAGAAAGATAGAGGGAGAGAGAGAGAGAGAGAGAGAGAGAGAGGTGGGACTACCACAACAACAGCAGGGCTGTATTTCTGTCCTCTAGTCGTGCTGTTGTTGGCTTGAAGAGAGGCAAGAGGAGAGGTGCAGTCAGGCCACCACCAGTATCCATTTCACTGCATCTGTCCAAGATACATAGGCTGACTTGCCCCCGAAGATAAGCCCTGGGTAGAGAGGACTGAAGAGTCACCTCTACTGGGTCTGATATACAGAATGTCTCTGAGAAGCCTCAGAGGAGCGTTAGGAAGATGAGAAGTCTCAGAGGAGCGTTAGGAAGCTGAGAAGTCTCAGAGGAACGTTAGGAAGCTGAGAAGCCTCAGAGGAGCGTTAGGAAGCTGAGAAGTCTCAGAGGAGCGTTAGGAAGCTGAGAAGAAGCTGAAGAGCGTTAGGAAGCTGAGAAGTCTCAGAGGAACGTTAGGAAGCTGAGATGTCTCAGAGGAGCGTTAGGAAGCTGAGATGTCTCAGAGGAGCGTTAGGAAGCTGAGAAGCCTCAGAGGAGCGTTAGGAAGCTGAGAAGTCTCAGAGGAGCGTTAGGAAGCTGAGAAGTCTCAGAGGAGCGTTAGGAAGCTGAGAAGTCTCAGAGGAACGTCAGGAAGCTGAGAAGTCTCAGAGGAACGTTAGGAAGCTGAGAAGTCTCAGAGGAACGTTAGGAAGCTGAGAAGTCTCAGAGGAGCGTTAGGAAGCTGAGAAGTCTCAGAGGAGCGTTAGGAAACTGAGAAGAAGCTGAAGAGCGTTAGGAAGCTGATAAGTCTCAGAGGAACGTTAGGAGGCTGAGAAGTCTCAGAGGAACGTCAGGAAGCTGAGAAGTCTCAGAGGAGCGTTAGGAAGCTGAGAAGTCTCACAGGAACGTTAGGAAGCTGAGAAGCCTCAGAGGAGCGTTAGGAAGCTGAGAAGTCTCAGAGGAATGTTAGGAAGCTGAGAAGTCTCAGAGGAACGTTAGGAAGCTGAGAAGTCTCAGAGGAGCGTTAGGAAGCTGAGAAGTTTCAGAGGAGCGTTAGGAAGCTGAGAAGTCTCAGAGGAACGTCAGGAAGCTGAGAAGTCTCAGAGGAACGTCAGGAAGCTGAGAAGTCTCAGAGGAGCGTTAGGAAGCTGAGAAGTCTCAGAGGAGCGTTAGGAAGCTGAGAAGTCTCAGAGGAGCGTTAGGAAGCTGAGAAGTCTCAGAGGAACGTCAGGAAGCTGAGAAGTCTCAGAGGAACGTTAGGAAGCTGAGAAGTCTCAGAGGAACGTTAGGAAGCTGAGAAGTCTCAGAGGAGCGTTAGGAAGCTGAGAAGTCTCAGAGGAGCGTTAGGAAACTGAGAAGAAGCTGAAGAGCGTTAGGAAGCTGATAAGTCTCAGAGGAACGTTAGGAAGCTGAGAAGTCTCAGAGGAACGTCAGGAAGCTGAGAAGTCTCAGAGGAGCGTTAGGAAGCTGAGAAGTCTCACAGGAACGTTAGGAAGCTGAGAAGCCTCAGAGGAGCGTTAGGAAGCTGAGAAGTCTCAGAGGAACGTTAGGAAGCTGAGAAGTCTCAGAGGAACGTTAGGAAGCTGAGAAGTCTCAGAGGAGCGTTAGGAAGCTGAGAAGTTTCAGAGGAGCGTTAGGAAGCTGAGAAGTCTCAGAGGAACGTCAGGAAGCTGAGAAGTCTCAGAGGAACGTCAGGAAGCTGAGAAGTCTCAGAGGAGCGTTAGGAAGCTGAGAAGTCTCAGAGGAGCGTTAGGAAGCTGAGAAGTCTCAGAGGAGCGTCAGGAAGCTGAGAAGTCTCAGAGGAGCGTTTGGAAGCTGAGAAGTCTCAGAGGAGTGTCAGGAAGCTGAGAAGTCTCAGAGGAGCGTCAGGAAGCTGAGAAGAAGCTGAGGAGCGTCAGGAAGCTGAGAAGTCTCAGAGGAGCGTTTGGAAGCTGAGAAGTCTCAGAGGAGCGTCAGGAAGCTGAGAAGTCTCAGAGGAGCGTTAGGAAGCTGAGAAGTCTCAGAGGAGCGTTAGGAAGCTGAGAAGAAGCTGAGGAGCGTTAGGAAGCTGAGAAGTCTCATTACAGCTGAGATGATTTATAATGTCTATTATCTGTGTTTTCATAAAGAGATGTCGGTCTCAGCCAGGTTAGAGAGAAGCACACACTGTCTAACCCCTGCAATGCTTTCAACCATATGGCCTGACACACACACACACACACACACACACACACACACACACACACACACACACACACACACACACACACACACACACACACACACACACACACACACACACACACACACACACACACACATACACCCCACTTTCCACTCCAAACTCACTCACTCACTCACTCACTCACCCACACTCTCACAACACTCTGAAGGGCTGTCAAACACAGCCAACTGAAGCCATCCCATCTCCCCTCCTGCCCAAAGAAGGGAAAGAGTTCTGATGTCTCCTTCACATTGTAAACATTCCACAGATTCCTCCTCCTGAGAGCCATGCAGGACCTGAGGTGATCTACCACTACCACCACACTGCTAGTTACTGTATGAGGTAGTCTACCATCACACTGCTAGTTACTGTATGAGGTAGTCTACCATCACACTGCTAGTTACTGTATGAGGTAGTCTACCATCACACTGCTAGTTACTGTATGAGGTAGTCTACCATCACACTGCTAGTTACTGTATGAGGTAGTCTACCATCACACTGCTAGTTACTGTATGAGGTAGTCTACCATGACACACTGCTAGTTACTGTATGAGGTAGTCTACCATCACACTGCTAGTTACTGTATGAGGTAGTCTACCATGACACACTGCTAGTTACTGTATGAGGTAGTCTACCATCACACTGCTAGTTACTGTATGAGGTAGTCTACCATGACACACTGCTAGTTACTGTATGAGGTAGTCTACCATCACACTGCTAGTTACTGTATGAGGTAGTCTACCATCACACTGCTAGTTACTGTATGAGGTAGTCTACCATGACACACTGCTAGTTACTGTATGAGGTAGTCTACCGTCACACTGCTAGTTACTGTATGAGGTAGTCTACCATGATACACTGCTAGTTACTGTATGAGGTACTCTATCATCACACTGCTAGTTACTGTATGAGGTAGTCTACCATCACACTGCTAGTTACTGTATGAGGTAGTCTACCATCACACTGCTAGTTACTGTATGAGGTAGTCTACCATCACACTGCTAGTTACTGTATGAGGTAGTCTACCATGACACACTGCTAGTTACTGTATGAGGTAGTCTACCATCACACTGCTAGTTACTGTATGAGGTAGTCTACCATGATACACTGCTAGTTACTGTATGAGGTACTCTATCATCACACTGCTAGTTACTGTATGAGGTAGTCTACCATCACACTGCTAGTTACTGTATGAGGTAGTCTACCATCACACTGCTAGTTACTGTATGAGGTAGTCTACCATCACACTGCTAGTTACTGTATGAGGTAGTCTACCATCACACTGCTAGTTACTGTATGAGGTAGTCTACCATGACACACTGCTAGTTACTGTATGAGGTAGTCTACCATGACACACTGCTAGTTACTGTATGAGGTAGTCTACCATGATACACTGCTAGTTACTGTATGAGGTACTCTATCATCACACTGCTAGTTACTGTATGAGGTAGTCTACCATCACACTGCTAGTTACTGTATGAGGTAGTCTACCATCACACTGCTAGTTACTGTATGAGGTAGTCTACCATCACACTGCTAGTTACTGTATGAGGTAGTCTACTATCACACTGCTAGTTACTGTGAGGTAGTCTACCACCACACTGCTAGTTACTGTATGAGGTAGTCTACCATCACACTGCTAGTTACTGTATGAGGTAGTCTACCATCACACTGCTAGTTACTGTATGAGGTAGTCTACCATGACACACTGCTAGTTACTGTATGAGGTAGTCTACCATCACACTGCTAGTTACTGTATGAGGTACTCTACCATGACACACTGCTAGTTACTGTATGAGGTAGTCTACCATCACACTGCTAGTTACTGTAGTCTACCATCACACTACCCTATATTCTGACCAGTGCTATAGTGCACTACTTTTCACTAGAACCCTATAGGTAGTAGTGTACTATATAGGGAATAGGGTGAACTGCTAGTTAGTGGAGGAACAACCAGTGATTGAGTGTGAAAACCACCAACGCTGCGGGTCAGACCAGCTAGTCATTCTCCACACACAGACAATGGGTTAGAGACAGACAAACAGAGAGTAAAACAAAAAAACAAATACCACACTCTGTTGGGCTAATGTTATTGGTGCGTGTTTAAGAAGAGCCAATCATAATTGAGCTACTACCCCTGCTAGTCTTCAGTGGGAAAGAATGTTCATTTGCCATATTCCTCAGTCAAGCACTCCAACATTCAGACTCCTTCCCTGACCCATATTTTAAGCCTGTTCCTGTTCCTGTTCCTCCATTGCTCCATTGAGCATGGTCTTAGCATTGTCCAGGAAGCTTATAGGCTAAGGAAGTGTGTGTGTGAGTGTGTGTATGTGTGTACCTCCGATGGCATGACAGCGGGAGGTGATCTCCCACAACACCAGAGCCATAGAATAGACATCTGTCTGCTTGAAGGACTCAATGTTCTCCAGGTTCAGCCTGGACTCCAGCACCTCAGGAGCCATGTACCTGGCTGTGCCCACCTGTAAAACACACACACAGAGACATAGTCTCAACGTTGTCTCAACCTAGTCTCGACCTAGTCTCAACATAGTCTCAATGAGAGACAGAGAGACAGATAGAAAGACAGAGAGAGAGAGAGAGAGACAGAGAGAGAGAGAGAGAGAGAGAGAGAGAGAGAGAGAGAGAGAGAGAGAGAGAGAGAGACAGAGAGAGAGAAAAGAGAGAAAAAGAGAGAGTCACAAACATGAGTCACCAAATAACTTTGTTAGCGGATCCAGAGTATCTAGGCACATTCAGATGGAACACAGTGACGCTGTAACGGCCCACATGTTTATATCTCCTGATCAGTTTGACTTCAGAGTGAT
Organism: Brachymystax lenok tsinlingensis; assembly: GCA_030435695.1. NCBI lineage: Eukaryota > Metazoa > Chordata > Actinopteri > Salmoniformes > Salmonidae > Brachymystax > Brachymystax lenok. Next base: position 66,834,105 of record CM059789.1, read on the forward strand.
GAAATTTGGCACACATGCTCAGGGGTATTAGTCGTTGGACAAGGGAAAAAAACATTAATGACTTATTACTGCTGTGTTGTTTGATTTTGAGTTCTGATATTTGGCAAACGTCATAAGAAGTGCAGTAGTAGCTCATCCAAGGGCGATGTGTCCAATTAGTCCTGATGGTGGCGCTGCGGGGCCAAAGCTTGAACCCCGGGCATGGCTGCTTGCAGCTCTATTTTCTGTTGCTGTTATGGCTCATTTCCTACCTCTGTCCCATTTGAAAATAAGAAAAACATCCGTAATAAACCAAAATGAAGACTAGAATTATCCTTTGATTTGAAGGCCTTGGTAATACTGGATGCTCACGATCACGAGGAAACATGATTCCAGGAGAGAGTTTTTTATGTGGGAAAAGAGAGAAAACACTTTGCTGCTTAACCTAAATAATGTCTAGGCATTTGTTATTACGGGAAAGATGTGTGTATGTTAGTTAGCCATCCCCGCCCGCGTAACCGAGCGCCTGTTTCTACCGCTGCATGACCAGCCTGTGAATCATACATCAGACAGGCACACATGAACAAAGTTCAGTCTGGTAGAAGATAGACTGATACAACTGACTGAGGGGGTTCCCCTGCATGTCTCAACACAGCCTGACCTCTTTTCTATGCTGCTCTCTCTCTCTCTCTCTCTCTCTCTCTCTCTCTCTCTCTCTCTCTCTCTCTCTCTCTCTCTCTCTCTCTCTCTCTCTCTGTCCCTCTCTCTCTCTCTGTCTCTCTCTCTCTGCTTATCCCTCTATCTCTCTGCTTACATCTATCACTCTCTCTATCACTCTCTCTCTCTCTCTCTCTCAGATCTACTCTCTCAGATCTACCCTGTCAGCAAACAGTTCTGACTTAACACTGAGAACAGCCAGTGGGCAAAACATTCGTGAGAGAATAAAAGAACATACAACCACAAATATGCATCTACAGTAAATAAAGAAATCCCATTCTAGTCTAGTGACTCTCTGAGACTCTGAACACTGAAAGGGAGGCTACAGCTTACTCACTACTCGAATATCTCTATAAACCATCACACTCTCTGAATGGTGGGACGTAGTCTGCATCTTACTCACTACTCGAATGTCTCTATAAACCACCACACTCTCTGAATGGTGGGACGTAGTCTGCATCTTACTCACTACTCGAATATCTCTATAAACCATCACACTCTCTGAATGGTGGGACGTAGTCTGCATCTTACTCACTACTCGAATATCTCTATAAACCATCACACTCTCTGAATGGTGGGACGTAGTCTGCATCTTACTCACTACTCGAATATCTCTATAAACCATCACACTCTCTGAATGGTGGGACGTAGTCTGCATCTTACTCACTACTCGAATGTCTCTATAAACCACCACACTCTCTGAATGGTGGGACGTAGTCTGCATCTTACTCACTACTCGAATATCTCTATAAACCATCACACTCTCTGAATGGTGGGACGTAGTCTGCATCTTACTCACTACTCGAATATCTCTATAAACCATCACACTCTCTGAATGGTGGGACGTAGTCTGCATCTTACTCACTACTCGAATATCTCTATAAACCATCACACTCTCTGAATGGTGGGACGTAGTCTGCATCTTACTCACTACTCGAATGTCTCTATAAACCACCACACTCTCTGAATGGTGGGACGTAGTCTGCATCTTACTCACTACTCGAATATCTCTATAAACCATCACACTCTCTGAATGGTGGGACGTAGTCTGCATCTTACTCACTACTCGAATATCTCTA
>CM059789.1:66840879-66843379 GCA_030435695.1 Brachymystax lenok tsinlingensis
CTGGTCTAATGAATCAGGCTCTTGTAAAGAGGTAGCCCTCGTACCTTGACGACGTCCTCTTGGTCTAATGAATCAGGCTCTTGTAAAGAGGTAGCCCTCGTACCTTGATAACGTCCTCCTGGTCTAATGAATCAGGCTCTTGTAAAGAGGTAGCCCTCGTACCTTGATGATGTCCTCTTGGTCTAATGAATCAGACTCTTGTAAAGAGGTAGCCCTCGTACCTTGACGACGTCCTCCTGGTCTAATGAATCAGACTCTTGTAAAGAGGTAGCCCTCGTACCTTGACGACGTCCTCCTGGTCTAATGAATCAGACTCTTGTAAAGAGGTAGCCCTCGTACCTTGACGACGTCCTCTTGGTCTAATGAGTCAGACTCTTGTAAAGAGGTAGCCCTCGTACCTTGACGACGTCCTCTTGGGTGTAATGAGTCAGGCTCTTGTAAAGAGGTAGCCCTCGTACCTTGACGACGACCTCTTGGTCTAATGAGTCAGGCTCTTGTAAAGAGGTAGCCCTCGTACCTTGACGACGTCCTCCTGGTCTAATGAATCAGACTCTTGTAAAGAGGTAGCCCTCGTACCTTGACGACGTCCTCCTGGTCTAATGAATCAGACTCTTGTAAAGAGGTAGCCCTCGTACCTTGACGACGACCTCTTGGTCTAATGAATCAGACTCTTGTAAAGAGGTAGCCCTCGTACCTTGACGACGTCCTCCTGGTCTAATGAATCAGACTCTTGTAAAGAGGTAGCCCTCGTACCTTGACGACGTCCTCCTGGTCTAATGAATCAGACTCTTGTAAAGAGGCAGCCCTCGTACCTTGACGACGTCCTCTTGGTCTAATGAGTCAGACTCTTGTAAAGAGGTAGCCCTCGTACCTTGACGACGTCCTCTTGGGTGTAATGAGTCAGGCTCTTGTAAAGAGGTAGCCCTCGTACCTTGACGACGTCCTCTTGGTCTAATGAATCAGACTCTTGTAAAGAGGTAGCCCTCGTACCTTGACGACGACCTCTTGGTCTAATGAATCAGACTCTTGTAAAGAGGTAGCCCTCGTACCTTGACGACGTCCTCTTGGTCTAATGAATCAGGCTCTTGTAAAGAGGTAGCCCTCGTACCTTGACGACGTCCTCCTGGTCTAATGAATCAGACTCTTGTAAAGAGGTAGCCCTCGTACCTTGACAGCGTCCTCCTGGTCTAATGAATCAGACTCTTGTAAAGAGGTAGCCCTCGTACCTTGACGACGTCCTCTTGGTCTAATGAATCAGACTCTTGTAAAGAGGTAGCCCTCGTACCTTGACGACGTCCTCCTGGTCTAATGAATCAGACTCTTGTAAAGAGGTAGCCCTCGTACCTTGACGACGTCCTCCTGGTCTAATGAATCAGACTCTTGTAAAGAGGTAGCCCTCGTACCTTGACGACATCCTCCTGGTCTAATGAATCAGACTCTTGTAAAGAGGCAGCCCTCGTACCTTGGACGACGTCCTCCTGGTCTAATGGGTAAGACTTTGGGGTTGGTAAGCTAAGACACGCCAGTTTGATTCCCACTGGTTACACAAGCGTGCTGGCAATGAATAAAACTGGCAGCACATATAAGCACATCTAACACACCCTTGCGATGTGTCTCCTTTTCACCCCTCAGAAACAGTGATTGATGTGTAATAAGCCACTGTTGTGTGATCTGACATGTCCAGTACGTTGAGGGAGATTGAGGAGACATTGTGGTCCAGTGTAAACAAGGCCAGGATATAACAGAAATAAAAACATTTTTGTGTTTTTAAAGGGGGTGCTGAGCTCTTTGATCAAGTTGTGTTGCATTGTGGTTCCACAAATAGAAGAGTCCCAAAGCCTTTTACTTGCTACAGAAATAATAAAATTCCTCTTTATAAAACGCTACAGTGATTGCGGGAGTCTGGTGACGTTCACTTTGGCCTTTACTCTTAAATGTCACAGTGATAATAGTGTTTGTATGTAAAGATATGAATAGAGTTCAGATATGAATTGAGTCCAGATATGAATTGAGTCCAGATATGAATAGAGTCCAGATATGAATAGAGTTCAGATATGAATTGAGTCCAGATATGAATTGAGTCCAGATATGAATAGAGTTCAGATATGAATTGAGTCCAGATATGAATAGAGTCCAGATATGAATAGAGTTCAGATATGAATTGAGTCCAGATATGAATAGAGTCCAGATATGAATAGAGTTCAGATATGAATTGAGTCCAGATATGAATATCCTTGACCCTCCATATATGTGTTCTCTAGGAGGTGGAGAGGGCACTGGGCACTGCCACCTAACAAGAAGAGAATAGAACAGAGTAGAATAGAGTAGAATGGAATATAATAGAGTAGAGTAGAGTAGAGTAGAGTAGAGCAGAGCAGAGTAGAGTAGAATAGAGTAGAGTAGAGTAGAGTAGAATAGAGTAGAGTGTACAGTAGAGTAGAGTAGAGTAGAGTAGAGTAGAGTAGAGTAGAGTAGAGTAGAATAGAGTAGAGCAGAGCAG
>CM059789.1:66850879-66883379 GCA_030435695.1 Brachymystax lenok tsinlingensis
ATGATAGGGCCTAGGGGGAGAATGCTATAATATGCTAGGGGATGATAGGGCCTAGGGGGAGAATGCTATGCTAGGGAATGCTAGGGCCTAGGGGGAGAATGCTATGCTAGGGAATGCTAGGGCCTAGGGGGAGAATGCTATGCTAGGGAATGATATGGCCTAGGGGGAGAATGCTATAATATGCTAGGGAATGATATGGCCTAGGGGGAGAATGCTATGCTAGGGGATGATAGGGCCTAGGGGGAGAATGCTATGCTAGGGAATGCTAGGGCCTAGGGGGAGAATGCTATGCTAGGGAATGATAGGGCCTAGGGGGAGAATGCTATAATATGCTAGGGAATGATATGGCCTAGGGGGAGAATGCTATGCTAGGGGATGATAGGGCCTAGGGGGAGGATGCTATAATATGCTAGGGGATGATATGGCCTAGGGGAGAATGCTATGCTAGGGGATGATAGGGCCTAGGGGGAGAATACTATGCTAGGGAATGCTAGGGCCTAGGGGGAGAATGCTATGCTAGGGAATGATAGGGCCTAGGGGGAGAATGCTATAATATGCTAGGGAATGATATGGCCTAGGGGGAGAATGCTATGCTAGGGGATGATAGGGCCTAGGGGGATGATGCTATAATATGCTAGGGAATGATAGGGCCTAGGGGGAGAATGCTATGCTAGGGAATGATAGGGCCTAGGGGGAGAATGCTATGCTAGGGAATGATAGGGCCTAGGGGAGAATGCTATGCTAGGGAATGATAGGGCCTAGGGGGAGAATGCTATAATATGCTAGGGAATGATATGGCCTAGGGGGAGAATGCTATGCTAGGGAATGATAGGGCCTAGGGGGATGATGCTATGCTAGGGGATGATAGGGCCTAGGGGGAGAATGCTATAATATGCTAGGGAATGATAGGGCCTAGGGGGATGATGCTATGCTAGGGGATGATAGGGCCTAGGGGGAGAATGCTATAATATGCTAGGGGATGATAGGGCCTAGGGGGAGAATGCTATGCTAGGGGATGATAGGGCCTAGGGGGAGAATGCTATAATATGCTAGGGGATGATAGGGCCTAGGGGGAGAATGCTATGCTAGGGGATGATAGGGCCTAGGGGGAGAATGCTATAATATGCTAGGGGATGATAGGGCCTAGGGGGAGAATGCTATGCTAGGGAATGATAGGGCCTAGGGGGATGATGCTATGCTAGGGAATTCTAGTGCCTAGGGGGAGAATACTATGCTGTGCTAGGGAATGCTAGGGCCTAGGGGGAGAATGCTATGCTAGGGAATGCTAGGGCCTAGGGGGAGAATGCTATAATATGCTAGGGGATGATAGGGCCTAGGGGGAGAATGCTATGCTAGGGAATGCTAGGGCCTAGGGGGAGAATGCTATAATATGCTAGGAGATGATAGGGCCTAGGGGGAGAATGCTATGCTAGGGAATGATAGGGCCTAAGGGAGAATGCTATAATATGCTAGGGAATGATAGGGCCTAGGGGGAGAATGCTATGCTAGGGAATGATAGGGCCTAGGGGAGAATGCTATGCTAGGGGATGATAGGGCCTAGGGGGAGAATACTATGCTGTGCTAGGGAATGCTAGGGCCTAGGGGGATGATGCTATGCTATGCTAGGGAATGCTAGGGCCTAGGGGGATGATGCTATGCTATGCTAGGGAATGCTAGGGCCTAGGGAGAGAATGCTACGCTATGCTAGGACCTAAGGGGACAACAATGCAAGGCATTTATAGAGCAGGAATAAGCTGTGGAATCAGTCCAATAAATAAACAGAAACTTCCTGCTACACCTCTCTCTCTCTCTCTCTCTCTCTCTCTCTCTCTCTCTCTCTCTCTCTCTCTCTCTCTCTCTCTCTCTCTCTCTCTCTCTCTATTCAATTCAATTCAATTCAAGGGGCTTCATTGGCATGGGAAACATATGTTTACATTGCCAAAGCAAGTGAAGTAGATAATATACAAAAATGAAAGACAATAAAAATGAACAGTAAACATTACACTCACAGAATTTCCAAAAGAATTAAGACATTTCAAATGTCATATTATGTCTATATACAGTGTTGTAACGATGTGCAAATAGTTAAAGTACAAAAGGGAAAATAAATTAACATAAATATGGGTTGTATTTACAATGGTGTTTGTTCGTCACTGGTTGACCTTTTCTTGTGGCAACAGGTCACAAATCTTGCTGCTGTGATGGCACACTGTGGTATTTCACCCAGTAGATATGGGAGTTTATCAAAATCGGGTTTGTTCTTGTGGGTCTGTTTAATCTGAGGGAAATATGCGTCTCTAATATGGTCATACATTTGGCAGGTCAGGAAGTGCAGCTCAGTTTCCACCTCATTTTGTGGGCAGTGTGCACATACCGTAGCCTGTCTTCTCTTGAGAGCCAGGTCTGCCTACGGCAGCCTTTCTCAATAGCAAGGCTATGCTCACTGAGTCTGTACATAGTCAAAGCTTTCCTTAATTTTGGGTCAGTCACAGTGGTCATGTATTCTGCCACTGTGTACTCTCTGTTTAGGGCCAAATAGCATTCTATTTTGCTCTGTTTTTTCGTTAATTCTTTCCAATGTGTCAAGTAATTATCTTTTTGTTTTCTCATGGTTTGGTTGGGTCTAATTGTGTTGCTGTCCTGGGGCTCTGTGGGGTCTGTTTGTGTTTGTGAACAGAGCCCCAGGACCAGCTTGCTTAGGGGACTCTTCTCCAGGTTCAGAAATTTGTCTCCACTTTCGTGGATTGGGGTGATCAGTCCTTGGTTCCAAATATTGGGGAAGATGCCAGAGCTGAGGATGATGTTAAAGAGTTTAAGTATAGTTGAAATTTGTGGTCTGTATATTTGATCATTTCATTGAGGATACCATCAACACCACAGGCCTTTTTGGGTTGGAGGGTTTGTATTTTGTCCTGTAGTTCATTCAAGGTAATTGGAGAATCCAGTGGGTTCTGGTCGTCTTTAATAGTTGATTCTAAGATTTTGTATTTGATCATGTATATGTTTTTGCTGTTTGTTATTTGTTATAGAGACAAAGAGATTGGAGAAGTGGTTTACCCATACATCTCCATTTTGGATAGATTACTCTTTGTGGTGTTTGTTTAGTGTTTTTTCCAATTTTCCCCAGAAGTGGTTAGAGTCTATGGATTCTTCCATTAAATTGAGCTGGTTTCTGACGTGATGTTCCTTCTTCTTCCGTAGTGTATTTCTGTATTGTTTTAGTGATTCACCACAGTGAAGGCGTAGGCTCAGGTCTTCTGGGTCTCTATGTTTTTAGTTAGACAGGTTTCTCACTTTCTTTCTTAGGTTTTTTGCATTCTTCATCAAACCATTTGTCATTGTTGTTCATTTTCTTCCGTGATCTGATAGTGGTGTCAGTGGACTGACGGAACACTGAGAGACTCTGGGTTGAGGTCAGTGATAAAGTAGTCTACAGCACTTCTGCCAAGAGATGAGCTATAGGTGTACCTACAATAGGAGTCCCCTCGAAGCCTACCATTGACTTTATACACACCCAGCGTGCGACAGAGCTGCAGGAGTTGTGACCCGTTTTTGTTGGTTATGTTGTCATAGTTGTGCCTAGGGGGGCATATTGGGAAGGGAATGCTGTCACCAGGCACCCTCTCTTGCTCTCTCTCTCTCTCTCTCTCTCTCTCTCTCGCTCTCTCTCTCTCCTTCTCCCCCTCACCTTCTCCCCTCTCTCTCTCTCTCTCTCTCTCTCTCTCTCTCTCTCTCTCTCTCTCTCTCTCTCTCTCTCTCTCTCTCTCTCTCTCTCACTCCCTCTTTCTCTCGTTCTCTCTCAAATCAAAATCTCTCTCCCTCTCTCTCCTTCCCTCTCCTGTCTCTCTCTATCTTTCTATACAGTCTGTGCAGTAGCACGTGGCTGAGATGTTTCTGCTTTGAGTTGAACACAGACAGGAAACCACATGTATGAGATCTCCTGCAAGGCCCTACAGGTCCCACGCTACGCTACACTAGACTGTCTACCTCTACCTCTCACAGGGCTGGAGGTGGTAGGTCCCACACTATTCTACACTGTCTCCCTCTACCTCTACCTCTCACAGGGCTGGAGGAGGTAGGTCCCACACTATTCTACACTGTCTCCCTCTACCTCTACCTCTCACAGGGCTGGAGGAGATAGGTCCCACACTATTCTACACTGTCTCCCTCTACCTCTCACAGGGCTGGAGGAGATAGGTCCCACACTATTCTACACTGTCTCCCTCTCCCTCTACCACACACAGGGCTGGAGGAGACAGGTCCCACACTATTCGACACTGTCTCCCTCTCCCTCTCCAGCTGGATATCTGAGCTGCAGCAGCACGGCTGTCACACTCTAACATAAGTAGACAGTGTAGTAGGTCTCCGTGTAGCCAAAGGCAGGAGAGGAACGCTGTGCCACATCATCTCCACTCTGAAACGAATACAACAGCCTGTTCTATCCTACAGTACTGCCGATGTGCCCTTGAGCAAGGCGCTTAACCCACAGTTCTCCTGTACGTGGCTCTGGATAAGAGTCTGCTGAATGACTACAATGTACATCAACTCTGCTCTTTTCAGTGGTGGTAGAAACCCGTACAGTTGAACTAGAAAGAGAACGGCAGTTTTCTCCTGTAAAGTTTCTAAATCTGTGTCTACGACACCGTTACTCGCCGGTTTCTTACGGTGTTAGCCAATGACACTGTGTTTCAGCTGTATTTGTCAGCTATGTAAATGATACGATTGGATGATTTAATGGATTGATAAGTTAACGGATGAATGATTAAATGCAATAGAATAACTGTATTATCTTACCTCATTTGCACACATTGTATATAGATTTGTTTTTTTTCTACTGTATTATTGACTGTATGTTTGTTTACTCCAATGAGTAACTCTGTGTTGTTGTATGTGTCGAACTGCTTTGCTTTATCTTGGCCAGGTCGCAGTTGTAAATGAGACTTGCCTAACTGTATTATGACATCATATAGAACTACCTGGTTAAATAAATAAAGGTGAAATAAACAGTATTATGACATCATATAGAACTACCTGGTTAAATAAAGGTGAAATTAACAGTATTATGACATCATATAGAACTACCTGGTTAAATAAAGGTGAAATAAACAGTATTATGACATCATATAGAACTACCTGGTTAAATAAAGGTGAAATAAACAGTATTATGACATCATATAGAACTACCTGGTTAAATAAAGATGAAATAAACAGTATTATGACATCATATAGAACTACCTGGTTAAATAAAGATGAAATAAACAGTATTATGACATCATATAGAACTACCTGGTTAAATAAAGGTAAAATAAACAGTATTATGATATCATATAGAACTACCTGGTTAAATAAAGGGGAAATAAATGAATATTAGATGTATTGACTGATACAGTACGTGTAAGTGACTCACTGGGAGCGAAGGCCAGGTTATCGTTGCACTCCTCCTCAGTACAGGAGCAGATAAACAACGGTCCTCCAGAGCTCTTCTTCTCCTTCATGGCACACGTAGAACTGTTGTAGTCATCCAGCTCAACACCGTACAGAGGCCTGGAGGGGTCATGACACAGAGTCTCAATGGTGTAGTTACCCTCATTCCTCCTCCTGGAGATAATGGAGAGAGAGAGAGAAGGAGAGAGAGAGTGTCAGACAGACAGACAGACACAGAAACATGCACAGAGAGATCGTAAGACACACTGACAGATAGATGGAGACTGACACAGACCCCCCCTCTCCACTGTAACCCTACCAGATGGAGACTGACACATACCCCCCCTCTCCACTGTAACCCTACCAGATGGAGACTGACACAGACCCCCCCTCTCCACTATAACCCTACCAGATGGAGACTGACACAGACCCCCCCTCTCCACTGTAACCCTACCAGATGGAGACTGACACAGACCCCCCCTCTCCACTATAACTCTACCAGATGGAGACTGACACAGACCCCCTCTCCACTGTAACCCTACCAGATGGAGACTGACACATACCCCCTCTCCACTGTAACCCTACCAGATGGAGACTGACACAGACCCCCTCTCCACTATAACCCTACCAGATGGAGACTGACACATACCCCCTCTCCACTGTAACCCTACCAGATGGAGACTGACACAGACCCCCTCTCCACTATAACCCTACCAGATGGAGACTGACACAGACCCCCTCTCCACTGTAACCCTACCAGATGGAGACTGACACAGACCCCCTCTCCACTGTAACCCTACCAGATGGAGACTGACACAGACCCCCTCTCCACTGTAACCCTACCAGATGGAGACTGACACATACCCCCTCTCCACTGTAACCCTACCAGATGGAGACTGACACAGACCCCCTCTCCACTATAACCCTACCAGATGGAGACTGACACAGACCCCCTCTCCACTGTAACCCTACCAGATGGAGACTGACACAGACCCCCTCTCCACTATAACTCTACCAGATGGAGACTGACACAGACCCCCTCTCCACTGTAACCCTACCAGATGGAGACTGACACAGACCCCCTCTCCACTGTAACCCTACCAGATGGAGACTGACACAGACCCCCTCTCCACTGTAACCCTACCAGATGGAGACTGACACAGACCCCCTCTCCACTATAACCCTACCAGATGGAGACTGACACAGCCCCCTCTCCACTATAACTCTACCAGATGGAGACTGACACAGACCCCCCTCTCCACTATAACCCTACCAGATGGAGACTGACACAGACCCCCTCTCCACTGTAACCCTACCAGATGGAGACTGACACAGACCCCCTCTCCACTGTAACCCTACCAGATGGAGACTGACACAGACCACCCCCTCTCCACTGTAACCCTACCAGATGGAGACTGACACAGACCCCCTCTCCACTGTAACCCTACCAGATGGAGACTGACACAGACCCCCTCTCCACTGTAACCCTACCAGATGGAGACTGACACAGACCCCCTCTCCACTGTAACCCTACCAGATGGAGACTGACACAGACCCCCTCTCCACTGTAACCCTACCAGATGGAGACTGACACAGACCCCCTCTCCACTGTAACCCTACCAGATGGAGACTGACACAGACCCCCTCTCCACTGTAACCCTACCAGATGGAGACTGACACAGACCCCCTCTCCACTGTAACCCTACCAGATGGAGACTGACACAGACCCCCTCTCCACTATAACCCTACCAGATGGAGACTGACACAGACCCCCTCTCCACTATAACCCTACCAGATGGAGACTGACACAGACCCCCTCTCCACTGTAACCCTACCAGATGGAGACTGACACAGACCCCCTCTCCACTGTAACCCTACCAGATGGAGACTGACACAGACCCCCTCTCCACTGTAACCCTACCAGATGGAGACTGACACAGACCCCCTCTCCACTATAACCCTACCAGATGGAGACTGACACAGACCCCCTCTCCACTATAACCCTACCAGATGGAGACTGACACAGACCCCCTCTCCACTATAACCCTACCAGATGGAGACTGACACAGACCCCCTCTCCACTGTAACCCTACCAGATGGAGACTGACACAGACCCCCTCTCCACTGTAACCCTACCAGATGGAGACTGACACAGACCCCCTCTCCACTGTAACCCTACCAGATGGAGACTGACACAGACCCCCTCTCCACTATAACCCTACCAGATGGAGACTGACACAGACCCCCTCTCCACTGTAACCCTACCAGATGGAGACTGACACAGACCCCCTCTCCACTGTAACCCTACCAGATGGAGACTGACACAGACCCCCTCTCCACTATAACCCTACCAGATGGAGACTGACACAGACCCCCCCTCTCCACTATAACCCTACCAGATGGAGACTGACACAGACCCCCCCTCTCCACTGTAACCCTACCAGATGGAGACTGACACAGACCCCCCCTCTCCACTGTAACCCTACCAGATGGCGATGCAGACTTCCTGCTCCAGAGAACAGATGGAGGTGATGGAACAGTTCGAGAGGCAGCTTCCTGTTCCGTTGCAGGATGAAGGCTCCACATCACAGAACTTACACAACTTGTTCAGACTGAAGGACGGCTGGAACATCCCATCTGGAGAAACACAATGAATCAAATTCAATATGTTTGTCATTCAAAATCAATCAATTCATATTATGTAACTATATTGCTTTTCACAAAAATACATCACAAAGTGCTGAACAGTAACGCTCCTCAATCACGGTGGTGAACTGCAAGCTTGCAATGTAATCATTTTTACATTTGAGTCATTTAACAGACGCTCTTATCCAGAGCAACTGACAGTAGTGAGTGTTTTTACATGGCCCTATTTGTTCATACTGGTGCCCCCTGTGGGAATTGCACCCACAACCCGGGGGGGGCAAGTGTCATGCTCTACCAACTGAGCCACACGGGATCAGTCTGCTCCAGCATGTCTTTCCCTTGAGCTGATCTCTATCCACTCTTCCGCTCCCTGACCTGTTGAGGCCGGCCTTATCCTGACAAACCTCTGATCTATCTGACTGTGAGTTCCTGACTGACTGACTGACTGACTGTGAGTTCCTGACTGACTGACTGACTGACTGTGAGTTCCTGACTGACTGACTGACTGACTGTGAGATCCTGACTGACTGACTGTGAGATCCTGACTGACTGACTGTGAGATCCTGACTGACTGACTGTGAGATCCTGACTGACTGACTGTGAGTTCCTGACTGACTGACTGACTGTGAGATCCTGACTGACTGACTGTGAGATCCTGACTGACTGACTGTGAGATCCTGACTGACCGACTGTGAGATCCTGACTGACTGACTGTGAGATCCTGACTGACTGACTGAACGCTAACTTAAACCACAGAACCACTGAGCCTCCTTTTGTGGTAAAGGAGCCCTTCACTCAGCACCAGTGAAGACGTATGAAAGACACAAACACAGACACAAAGAACAGTCAGTCAGTCAGTCATGTCATATCTGTACATCAATAGAGACAAAGAACAGTCAGTCAGTTGTCTCATATCTGTACATCGATAGACACAAAGAACAGTCAGTCAGTCATCTCATATCTGTACATCGACAGACACAAAGAACAGTCAGTCAGTCATCTCATATCTGTACATCGACAGAGACAAAGAACAGTCAGTCAGTCAGTCGTCTCATATCTGTACATCGATAGACACAAAGAACAGTCAGTCAGTCGTCTCATATCTGTACATCGACAGACAAAGGACAGTCAGTCAGTCGTCTCATTACTGTACATCGACAGACACAAAGGACAGTCAGTCAGTCATCTCATATCTGTACATCGACAGACACAAAGAACAGTCAGTCAGTCAGTCGTCTCATATCTGTACATCGATAGAGACAAAGAACAGTCAGTCAGTCATCTCATATCTGTACATCGATAGAGACAAAGAACAGTCAGTCAGTCAGTCATCTCATATCTGTACATCGACAGACACAAAGGACAGTCAGTCACTCGTCTCATTACTGTACATCGACAGACACAAAGGACAGTCAGTCAGTCATCTCATATCTGTACATCGACAGACACAAAGGACAGTCAGTCAGTCATCTCATATCTGTACATCGACAGACACCAAATCTCTACAGAGCATTTCATTTTTAAGGCACTAAACCGCAGGATTCTATCCAATCAGTGTTTTAGCATGTCCTTCATATGACTGCAACCATGGGTTGTCTTTCATGACTTTCATGTGTGTGTGTGTGTGTGTGTGTGTGTGTTATCTGATCACCGCTCCATCCCCCAGGTTTTTCACTCCACTGGAGGCATACCTCATGTAACTCTCAGACACATGTGCCAGCCAGCCAGAGGCCTGAGCCAGATAAATACTGTCACATAGCTTCTATAGGGTCGCTGAAAGTGACTGACCGGAGAGCCTCAGCGCTCCAGGGACTGAACTGTTATATATTGGTGGGATTCTGTTGGTAAACGGTAAGTGTGCATGTTTCCTTTTTGTAAGCCACACAGCTATCCTGTCTAGACGGTATACAGCACAGGTTCATCCACGTGATATGTGGGTCGTGACCACAGCTGCTCAAACACTTCTAGTGCTCCGTTCTTAGGGCCGCCCCCTATGTTCTGATTGGGTCTTTCTGAACTGACTCCTTGTATGTTCTTAGGACCGCCCCCTATGTTCTGATTGGGTCTTTCTGAACTGACTCCTTGGGCAGTATGTGTGTGAGAGAAAGAGCTTGGGGTTTTGTGCAAGAGTCAAAGATGGAGAAGGATTCAGTATGAATGTGGGTGTGTGTGTGCTTGCATGCATTTGTGTGTTTCAGTGTGTGGTGACGCTCATGCATTGGTCTGGTGGCAGCCTGTCCTCCCTCCCTGCTCGTGATAAGCACCTTCGCCAGCCTGCTTCTGTCTGGCACAGTTCAGCTGGCTCACTGAAACACCTTGGAAAGAGAAAGGAGAGTGTGTGTGTGTGTGCCACTGTGTAATTATTTGTTATTGACACTGTGAGTGGTTTATCCACAGCCAAGGCTGCCAAGCAGTAACAAGCAGCATATCAACTAATGAATACTGAACTAATGAATACTAAACTAATGAATACTGAACTAATGAATACTAAACTAATGAATACTGAACTAATGAATACTGAACTAATGAATACTGAACTAATGAATTACTCCTTCTCCTAATCAGCTATAATATCCTTATTTCCTCTACTCTTATTGGCTCTCTCTCCATTTTCTCTCCTCCTATTGGCTCTCTCTCCCTTTCTTCACCTCTTATTGGCTCTCTCCCCTTTTCCTCTCCTCTTATTGGCTCTCTCCCCTTTCCTTTTCTTTCCCATAAATCTTTATTTCCTCTCCTTGTCTGTCTCTCTCCCTCTTTCTCCCAACATGAGGAAGGAATACAGTGGGGGGCAGGATGCATGTCATCATCCATCCACCCCCCTCATGGAGAGAGTACAGCCAAGGACGGAGACCTGATCCTTGGGAGGCCTGGCCACTGAGGGGGCCTGTAGTCCTGGTTCCTTCGTAATGACTCCAACAGGGGAAGGGAGTGGGAGTGGGTCAGTGGGCTGAAGGAGACATGAGACATGACACAGAGCCTGTTAACTAATCACATATGGGGCCAGGCTGAGAGGAGGTTGGTGGTGTGGCCTGGAGCTGTGGTAACTTAAGGAATGAGTTTGTCAGCTTGACAGCTGGATGTGACAGTCAGGTAGAAAGGAAGCTAGCACTGTCTGTCAGAGACAGTCAGGTAGAGGGGAAGCTAGTACTGTCTGTCAGAGACAGTCAGGTAGAAAGGAAGCTAGCACTGTCTGTCAGAGACAGTCAGGTAGAGGGGAAGCTAGTACTGTCTGTCAGAGACAGTCAGGTAGAGAGGAAGCTAGTACTGTCTGTCAGAGACAGTCAGGTAGAGGGGAAGCTAGTACTGTCTGTCAGAAACAGTCAAGTAGAGAGGAAGCTAGTACTGTCTGTCAGAGACAGTCAAGTAGAGAGGAAGCTAGTACTGTCTGTCAGAGACAGTCAGGTAGAGGGGAAGCTAGTACTGTCTGTCAGAGACAGTCAGGTAGAGAAGAAGCTAGTACTGTCTGTCAGAGACAGTCAGGTAGAGGGGAAGATAGTACTGTCTGTCAGAAACAGTCAGGTAGAGGGGAAGCTAGTACTGTCTGTCAGAGACAGTCAGGTAGAGGGGAAGCTAGCACTGTCTGTCAGAGACAGTCAGGTAGAGGGGAAGCTAGTACTGTCTGTCAGAGACAGTCAGGTAGAGGGGAAGCTAGAACTGTCTGTCAGAAACAGTCAGGTAGAGGGGAATCTAGTACTGTCTGTCAGAGACAGTCAGGTAGAGGGGAAGCTAGTACTGTCGTTCAGAGACAGTCAGGTAGAGGGGAATCTAGTACTGTCTGTCAGAGACAGTCAGGTAGAGGGGAAGCTAGTACTGTCTGTCAGAGACAGTCAGGTAGAGGGGAAGCTAGTACTGTCTGTCAGAGACAGTCAGGTAGAGGGGAATCTAGTACTGTCGTTCAGAGACAGTCAGGTAGAGGGGAAGCTAGTACTGTCTGTCAGAGACAGTCAGGTAGAGAGGAAGCTAGTACTGTCTGTCAGAGACAGTCAGGTAGAGAGGAAGCTAGTACTGTCTGTCAGAGACAGTCAGGTAGAGAGGAAGCTAGTACTGTCTGTTAGAGACAGTCAGGTAGAGGGGAAGCTAGTAATGTCTGTCAGAGACAGTCAGGTAGAGAGGAAGCTAGTACTGTCTGTCAGAGACAGTCAGGTAGAGAGGAAGCTAGTACTGTCTGTTAGAGACAGTCAGGTAGAGGGGAAGCTAGTACTGTCTGTCAGAGACAGTCAGGTAGAGGGGATGTAAGTACTGTCTGTTAGAGACAGTCAGGTAGAGGGGATGTAAGTACTGTCTGTCAGAGACAGTCAGGTAGAGGGGATGTAAGTACTGTCTGTCAGAGACAGTCAGGTAGAGGGGATGTAAGTACTGTCTGTCAGAGACAGTCAGGCAGAGGGGATGTAAGTACTGTCTGTCAGAGACAGTCAGGTAGAGGGGATGTAAGTACTGTCTGTCAGAGACAGTCAGGCAGAGGGGATGTAAGTACTGTCTGCCAGAGACAGTCAGGC
Organism: Brachymystax lenok tsinlingensis; assembly: GCA_030435695.1. Classification (NCBI taxonomy): domain Eukaryota; kingdom Metazoa; phylum Chordata; class Actinopteri; order Salmoniformes; family Salmonidae; genus Brachymystax; species Brachymystax lenok. The sequence goes on from CM059789.1 coordinate 66,863,446, forward strand.
AGAGGGGATGTAAGTACTGTCTGCCAGAGACAGTCAGGTAGAGGGGATGTAAGTACTGTCTGTCAGAGACAGTCAGGTAGAGGGGATGTAAGTACTGTCTGTCAGAGACAGTCAGGTAGAGGGGATGTAAGTACTGTCTGTCAGAGACAGTCAGGTAGAGGGGATGTAAGTACTGTCTGTCAGAGACAGTCAGGCAGAGGGGATGTAAGTACTGTCTGCCAGAGACAGTCAGGTAGAGGGGATGTAAGTACTGTCTGTCAGAGACAGTCAGGTAGAGGGGATGTAAGTACTGTCTGTCAGAGACAGTCAGGTAGAGGGGATGTAAGTACTGTCTGTCAGAGACAGTCAGGTAGAGGGGATGTAAGTACTGTCTGTGTGAGGGAACATACTGTAGTAGTAAAAGTTTTTTAGTTCAGTATTCAGCGTCTTTCCTTTCCAAAGCCACTCCTCATAGAGACATGGATAGATATGGAGATAAATAAAACACTCCTCATAGAGACATGGATAGATATGGAGGTAAATAAAACACTCCTCATAGAGACATGGATAGATATGGAGATAAATAAAACAATGGAGGTGAAGAATGTCGTTCCCTGTCATGTTTCCTCCCGCACCAGAAATCAAAACATCCTCTTTGAGCTTCACAGTATGCAACATTCCTGCATCAGGAGGCATGTGATGGGATGCAAAGACAACTACCGTACCGCAAGGCCATAGTGTCTCCATCCAGACATGTGATAACTACTGTACTGTACTGCAAGGCCATAGTGTCTCCATCCAGACATGTGACAACTACTGTACTGTACTGCAAGGCCATAGTGTCTCCATCCAGACATGTGATAACTACTGTACTGCAAGGCCATAGTGTCTCCATCCAGACATGTGATAACTACTGTACTGTACTGCAAGGCCATAGTGTCTCCATCCAGACATGTGACAACTACTGTACTGTACTGCAAGGCCATAGTGTCTCCATCCAGACATGTGACAACTACTGTACCGCAAGGCCATAGTGTCTCCATCCAGACATGTGACAACTACTGTACTGCAAGGCCATAGTGTCTCCATCCAGACATGTGACAACTACTGTACTGCAAGGCCATAGTGTCTCCATCCAGACATGTGACAACTACTGTACTGCAAGGCCATAGTGTCTCCATCCAGACATGTGACAACTACTGTACTGTACTGCAAGGCCATAGCGTCTCCATCCAGACATGTGACAACTACTGTACTGCAAGGCCATAGTGTCTCCATCCAGACATGTGACAACTACTGTACTGCAAGGCCATAGTGTCTCCATCCAGACATGTGACAACTACTGTACTGTACTGCAAGGCCATAGTGTCTCCATCCAGACATGTGATAACTACTGTACTGTACTGCAAGGCCATAGTGTCTCCATCCAGACATGTGACAACTACTGTACTGCAAGGCCATAGTGTCTCCATCCAGACATGTGACAACTACTGTACTGTACTGCAAGGCCATAGTGTCTCCATCCAGACATGTGACAACTACTGTACTGTACTGCAAGGCCATAGCGTCTCCATCCAGACATGTGACAACTACTGTACTGCAAGGCCATAGTGTCTCCATCCAGACATGTGACAACTACTGTACTGTACTGCAAGGCCATAGTGTCTCCATCCAGGCATGTGACAACTACTGTACTGTACTGCAAGGCCATAGTGTCTCCATCCAGACATGTGACAACTACTGTACTGTACTGCAAGGCCATAGTGTCTCCATCCAGACATGTGATAACTACTGTACTGTACTGCAAGGCCATAGTGTCTCCATCCAGACATGTGACAACTACTGTACTGCAAGGCCATAGTGTCTCCATCCAGACATGTGATAACTACTGTACTGCAAGGCCATAGTGTCTCCATCCAGACATGTGACAACTACTGTACTGTACTGCAAGGCCATAGTGTCTCCATCCAGACATGTGACAACTACTGTACTGTACTGCAAGGCCATAGTGTCTCCATCCAGACATGTGACAACTACTGTACTGCAAGGCCATAGTGTCTCCATCCAGACATGTGACAACTACTGTACTGTACTGCAAGGCCATAGTGTCTCCATCCAGACATGTGACAACTACTGTACTGTACTGCAAGGCCATAGTGTCTCCATCCAGACATGTGACAACTACTGTACTGCAAGGCCATAGTGTCTCCATCCAGACATGTGACAACTACTGTACTGTACTGCAAGGCCATAGTATCTCCATCCAGACATGTGACAACTACTGTACTGTACTGCAAGGCCATAGCGTCTCCATCCAGACATGTGACAACTACTGTACTGTACTGCAAGGCCATAGTGTCTCCATCCAGACATGTGACAACTACTGTACTGTACTGCAAGGCCATAGCGTCTCCATCCAGACATGTGACAACTACTGTACTGTACTGCAAGGCCATAGTGTCTCCATCCAGACATGTGACAACTACTGTACTGTACTGCAAGGCCATAGTGTCTCCATCCAGACATGTGACAACTACTGTACTGCAAGGCCATAGTGTCTCCATCCAGACATGTGACAACTACTGTACTGCAAGGCCATAGTGTCTCCATCCAGACATGTGATAACTACTGTACTGTACTGCAAGGCCATAGTATCTCCATCCAGACATGTGATAACTACTGTACTGCAAGGCCATAGCGTCTCCATCCAGACATGTGATAACTACTGTACTGTACTGCAAGGCCATAGCGTCTCCATCCAGACATGTGACAACTACTGTACTGTACTGCAAGGCCATAGCGTCTCCATCCAGACATGTGATAACTACTGTACTGTACTGCAAGGCCATAGCGTCTCCATCCAGACATGTGACAACTACTGTACTGTACTGCAAGGCCATAGTGTCTCCATCCAGACATGTGACAACTACTGTACTGTACTGCAAGGCCACAGTGTCTCCATCCAGACATGTGACAACTACTGTACTGTACTGCAAGGCCATAGTGTCTCCATCCAGACATGTGACAACTACTGTACTGCAAGGCCATAGTGTCTCCATCCAGACATGTGACAACTACTGTACTGTACTGCAAGGCCATAGTGTCTCCATCCAGACATGTGATAACTACTGTACTGCAAGGCCATAGTGTCTCCATCCAGACATGTGATAACTACTGTACTGTACTGCAAGGCCATAGTGTCTCCATCCAGACATGTGATAACTACTGTACTGTACTGCAAGGCCATAGTGTCTCCATCCAGACATGTGACAACTACTGTACTGCAAGGCCATAGTGTCTCCATCCAGACATGTGACAACTACTGTACTGCAAGGCCATAGTGTCTCCATCCAGACATGTGACAACTACTGTACTGTACTGCAAGGCCATAGTGTCTCCATCCAGACATGTGATAACTACTGTACTGTACTGCAAGGCCATAGTGTCTCCATCCAGACATGTGACAACTACTGTACTGCAAGGCCATAGTGTCTCCATCCAGACATGTGACAACTACTGTACTGCAAGGCCATAGTGTCTCCATCCAGACATGTGATAACTACTGTACTGTACTGCAAGGCCATAGTGTCTCCATCCAGACATGTGACAACTACTGTACTGTACTGCAAGGCCATAGTGTCTCCATCCAGACATGTGACAACTACTGTACTGTACTGCAAGGCCATAGTGTCTCCATCCAGACATGTGATAACTACTGTACTGCAAGGCCATAGTGTCTCCATCCAGACATGTGATAACTACTGTACTGCAAGGCCATAGTGTCTCCATCCAGACATGTGACAACTACTGTACTGTACTGCAAGGCCATAGCGTCTCCATCCAGACATGTGACAACTACTGTACTGCAAGGCCATAGTGTCTCCATCCAGACATGTGACAACTACTGTACTGCAAGGCCATAGTGTCTCCATCCAGACATGTGACAACTACTGTACTGCAAGGCCATAGTGTCTCCATCCAGACATGTGACAACTACTGTACTGTACTGCAAGGCCATAGTGTCTCCATCCAGACATGTGATAACTACTGTACTGTACTGCAAGGCCATAGTGTCTCCATCCAGACATGTGACAACTACTGTACTGTACTGCAAGGCCATAGTGTCTCCATCCAGACATGTGACAACTACTGTACTGTACTGCAAGGCCATAGTGTCTCCATCCAGACATGTGACAACTACTGTACTGTACTGCAAGGCCATAGTGTCTCCATCCAGACATGTGACAACTACTGTACTGCAAGGCCATAGTGTCTCCATCCAGACATGTGACAACTACTGTACTGTACTGCAAGGCCATAGTGTCTCCATCCAGACATGTGACAACTACTGTACTGTACTGCAAGGCCATAGTGTCTCCATCCAGACATGTGACAACTACTGTACTGTACTGCAAGGCCATAGTGTCTCCATCCAGACATGTGACAACTACTGTACTGTACTGCAAGGCCATAGTGTCTCCATCCAGACATGTGACAACTACTGTACTGTACTGCAAGGCCATAGTGTCTCCATCCAGACATGTGACAACTACTGTACTGTACTGCAAGGCCATAGTGTCTCCATCCAGACATGTGACAACTACTGTACTGCAAGGCCATAGTGTCTCCATCCAGACATGTGACAACCCCACTAGGCAGACTGCCTCTGCCACATCGTCACTTCACCACATCACAGAGACCCCAGGACGTCCTTATTGATTTGCACAACATACAACATAGAACACATTTCATTAGTTCTCCAGTAGATCAGCAGGCATTTGACCACCCTACCAGGCAGCACATCACAGAGACCCACAGCAGGGGTTAGGGGAATAGTCACGTCTACCTGGCTGTCACCTAAACTGACAGGGACACCAGGCTGGAGAGGAGAGGAGTCACATCTACCTGGCTGTCACCTAAACTGACAGGGACACCAGGCTGGAGAGGAGAGGAGTCACATCTACCTGGCTGTCACCTAAACTGACAGGGACACCAGGCTGGAGAGGAGAGGAGTCATGTCATCCTGACTATCACCTAAACGATCCCCTTCATCTACTAAAAGATATCTCTGCCCCTCCGATTCCACCGTCTCCCCTCTAACTCTCCCCTCCACTGCTCTCTTTCCCCTCCTGAAAACGTTCTCAACCCCTCATACTGTCCTTTCCCTGTCTCCACCTCTTAACTCTCCCACTCCACTGCTCTCTTTCACGTCCTAAAAGATATCTCCCTCTTAGACTCCCCTCTCTGTATCTCTCTCCTTAAACCCCTGTCCAGACATGAGGGCTCAGTGAGGCGAGCCATGAGGGGATGACCTTTGCACTCTTAGAAAAAAAGGGTTCCAAAAGGATTCTTCGGCTGTCCCCATAGGAAAACCCCTTTTTGGTTCCAGGTAGAAAACTCTCTGGAACCAAAAAGGGTTCTTCAAAGGCTTCTCCTATGGGGACAGCCAAAGGACCCTTTTAGTTCCTAGATAGCAGCTTTCTTTCTAAGAGTGTGGACAACCACCACGAGCAGAAGACAAGACTAATATGGTCAAATAAACAAATACCGAGCAGCCACTTGGAAGATCCCTGGCCCCTGCCCTCTTCTCCTCATCTCCTCCATAAATAGATGTTTGGGAGCTCTCTCTCTCTCTCTCTCTCTCTCTCTCTCTCTCTCTCTCTCTCTCTCTCTCTCTCTCTCTCTCTCTCCTCTCTCTCTCTCTCTCTCTCTCTCTCTCCCGCTCGGGAATATATCTGATGCTCTCTCTCTTTCTCTCTCTCTCTTTCTCTCTCTCTCTCTCTCTCTCTCTCTCTCTCTCTCTCTCTCCTCTCTCTCTCTCGCTCAGAATATATCTGATGCTCTCTCTCTCCCTCTATCTTCTCCCTCTCTATCTCTCTCTCTCTCTCTCTCCCTCTATCTTCTCCCTCTCTCTCTCTCTCTCTCTCTCTCTCTCTCTCTCTCTCTCCACTCAGAGTAAAGGCTGTGAGAGGTTACTGTAAACATGGGTTCATATTCCCATCCCTCCCTCCCTCCTTCCCACCCTACCTCCCTCTCAGAAGGCCGTAACATAGTAAGCCTGACCAATCTGTAGTCCCTTCAAAACTAAATAAAAGCACTGACAGCAGGTCTATGATGTCAGGTGTCCATGCAGCCCAGTCTATAACAACACTAGCTGTACAACGGGTGGGTCTAATCCTGGACGCTGATTGGTTAAAACCACATTCCAGCCGGTGGTAAATCTATGATATTAAAATGCCTACCTGCTTTGTTCCATCTGACTGTGCAATCCACTGTCTCATCAGCCCAGCCAGGCAAGTTATAAACTTTGTGTCCGGTATAAAAAGCACATAGACATTATCTCGCATTTCTTTCAATAGCGGAGATTTGTACAAACCTTGCTGTCTGTCTCTCTGATGTTTGCAACATTGTTTCAAAATTGAAATTCGATATCCAGCTGTCCCATAGTAATGAACGTGTCGGGGTCTGGAGTTGTTGCTAGCTGTGTTGTTAGCTGTGTTGCTAGCTGTGTTGTTAGCTGTGTTGTTAGCTGTATTGTTAGCTGTGTTGTTAGCTGTGTTGTTAGCTGTGTTGTTAGTTAGCTGTATTGTTAGCTGTGTTGTTAGCTGTGTTGTTAGCTGTGTTGTTAGTTAGCTGTATTGTTAGCTGTGTTGTTAGCTGTGTTGTTAGCTGTGTTGTTAGTTAGCTGTATTGCTAGCTGTGTTGTTAGCTGTATTGCTAGCTGTGTTGTTAGCTGTGTTGTTAGTTAGCTGTATTGTTAGTTAGCTGTGTTGTTATCTGTGTTGTTAGCTGGGTTGTTAGCTGTATTGTTAGCTGTGTTGTTATCTGTATTGCTAGCTGTGTTGTTAGCTGTGTTGTTAGTTATCTGTATTGTTAGCTGTGTTGTTAGCTGTGTTGTTAGCTGTGTTGTTAGTTAGCTGTGTTGTTAGCTGTGTTGTTAGTTAGCTGTATTGTTAGCTGTATTGTTAGCTGTGTTGTTAGCTGTATTGTTAGCTGTATTGTTAGCTGTGTTGTTAGTTAGCTGTATTGTTAGCTGTGTTGTTAGCTGTGTTGTTAGTTAGCTGTATTGTTAGCTGTGTTGTTAGTTATCTGTATTGTTAGCTGTATTGTTAGCTGTGTTGTTAGCTGTGTTGTTAGCTGTGTTGTTAGTTAGCTGTATTGCTAGCTGTGTTGTTAGCTGTATTGCTAGCTGTGTTGTTAGCTGTGTTGTTAGTTAGCTGTATTGTTAGTTAGCTGTGTTGTTAGCTATATTGTTAGCTGTGTTGTTAGCTGTGTTGTTAGATGTATTGTTAGCTGTGTTGTTATCTGTATTGCTAGCTGTGTTGTTAGCTGTGTTGTTAGTTAGCTGTATTGTTAGCTGTGTTGTTAGCTGTGTTGTTAGCTGTGTTGTTAGTTAGCTGTGTTGTTAGCTGTGTTGTTAGCTGTATTGTTAGCTGTATTGTTAGCTGTGTTGTTAGCTGTGTTGTTAGTTAGCTGTATTGTTAGCTGTATTGTTAGCTGTGTTGTTAGCTGTATTGTTAGCTGTGTTGTTAGCTGTGTTGTTAGCTGTGTTGTTAGTTAGCTGTATTGCTAGCTGTGTTGTTAGCTGTATTGCTAGCTGTGTTGTTAGCTGTGTTGTTAGTTAGCTGTATTGTTAGCTGTGTTGTTAGCTGTGTTGTTAGCTGTGTTGTTAGCTGTATTGTTAGCTGTGTTGTTATCTGTATTGCTAGCTGTGTTGTTAGCTGTGTTGTTAGTTAGCTGTATTGTTAGCTGTATTGTTAGCTGTGTTGTTAGCTGTGTTGTTAGTTAGCTGTGTTGTTAGCTGTGTTGTTAGTTAGCTGTGTTGTTAGCTGTGTTGTTAGTTAGCTGTGTTGTTAGCTGTGTTGTTAGCTGTGTTGTTAGCTGTATTGTTAGCTGTGTTGTTAGCTGTGTTGTTAGTTAGCTGTGTTGTTAGCTGTGTTGTTAGTTAGCTGTGTTGTTAGCTGTGTTGTTAGCTGTATTGTTAGCTGTGTTGTTAGCTGTGTTGTTAGGTGTGTTGTTGGCTGTATTCTTAGCTGTGTTGTTAGCTGTGTTGTTAGTTAGCTGTGTTGTTAGCTGTGTTGTTAGCTGTGTTGTTAGTTAGCTGTGTTGTTAGTTAGCTGTGTTGATAGCTGTGTTGTTAGCTGTGTTGTTAGCTGTGTTGTTAGCTGTGTTGTTAGCTGTATTCTTAGCTGTGTAGTTAGGTGTGTTGTTGGCTGTATTGTTAGCTGTGTTGTTAGCTGTGTTGTTAGCTGTATTGTTAGCTGTGTTGTTAGCTGTGTTGTTAGTTAGCTGTGTTGTTAGCTGTGTTGTTAGCTGTGTTGATAGCTGTGTTGTTAGCTGTGTTGATAGCTGTGTTGTTAGCTGTGTTGTTAGCTGTGTTGTTAGCTGTGTTGTTAGTTAGCTGTGTTGTTAGCTGTGTTGTTAGCTGTGTTGTTAGTTAGCTGTGTTGCTAGCTGTGTTGTTAGCTGTGTTGTTAGCTGTGTTGCTAGCTGTGTTGTTAGCTGTGTTGTTAGCTGTGTTGTTAGTTAGCTGTGTTGTTAGTTAGCTGTGTTGTTAGTTAGCTGTGTTGTTAGTTAGCTGTGTTGTTAGCTGTGTTGTTAGCTGTGTTGTTAGCTGTGTTGTTAGCTAGCTCCTCTGAACAACAGTGTCTTGTTGAGAGAGCAAATGTTCAACGCCAGGTGACATCATGCCTCATTAGCTCATTGTTATGGATGTTTCCAAATAAATGTGTATGTGTGTGTGTGTGTGTGTGTGTGTGTGTGTGTGTGTGTGTGTGTGTGTGTGTGTGTGTGTGTGTGTGTGTGTGTGCGCACATTGAGCTCACAGGGGAAAAAAAGAACAGAATGTAATTCAAATAATTGAACCTATGTCGGTAACTTTGGTTGTTTAGGAAACCACTAGCTAAGAGGACACCACATACAAACAGAACACCACATACCAACAGGACACCACTAGCTAAGAGGACACCACATACCAACAGGACACCGCTAGCTAAGAGGACACCACATACCAACAGGACACCACTAGCTAAGAGGACACCACATACCAACAGGACACCACTAGCTAAGAGGACACCACATACAAACAGAACACCACTAGCTAAGAGGACACCACATACCAACAGAACACCACTAGCTAAGAGGACACCACATACCAACAGGACACCACTAGCTAAGAGGACACCACATACCAACAGGACACCACTAGCTAAGAGGACACCACATACCAACAGGACACCACATGGGGTGGCAGGTAGCCTAGTGGTTAGAGCGTTGGACTTGTAACCGGAAGGTTGCAAGGTCGAAATCCCTGAGCTGACAAGGAAAAAATCTGTCGTTCTGCCCCCTGAACAAGGCAGTTAACCCACTGTTCCTAGGCCGTCATTGTAAATAAGAATTTATTCTTAACTGTCTTGCCTAGTAAAATAAAAATAACATACAAACAGGGCATCACTAGCCAACAGGCTACCACAGAATCCAGCCAGATATTTAGACAGCTAAATGTAACAACAACAGAATCCAGCCAGATATTTAGACAGCTAAATGTCAGCAAGATGTGGTACTGCTCTTAGCGACTTCCTACACAAACACACACACACACACACACACACACACACAGTGATCTGGTATTATAGGAGCTTTGAGCAACTTACTGTGGAGGAGGCAGGCTTGGATTGTAGCAGCACAGTGTGTGTGTCACTCTGTGTTGTTAGCTGTGTTGTTAGTTAGCTGTGTTGTTAGCTGTGTTGTTAGTTAGCTGTGTTGCTAGCTGTGTTGTTAGCTGTGTTGCTAGCTGTGTTGTTAGCTGTGTTGTTAGTTAGCTGTGTTGTTAGTTAGCTGTGTTGTTAGTTAGCTGTGTTGTTAGCTGTGTTGTTAGCTGTGTTGTTAGCTGTGTTGTTAGTTAGCTGTGTTGTTAGCTGTGTTGTTAGTTAGCTGTGTTGCTAGCTGTGTTGTTAGCTGTGTTGCTAGCTGTGTTGTTAGCTGTGTTGTTAGCTGTGTTGTTAGTTAGCTGTGTTGTTAGCTGTGTTGTTAGCTGTGTTGTTAGCTAGCTCCTCTGAACAACAGTGTCTTGTTGAGAGAGCAAATGTTCAACGCCAGGTGACATCATGCCTCATTAGCTCATTGTTATGGATGTTTCCAAATAAATGTGTATGTGTGTGTGTGTGTGTGTGTGTGTGTGTGTGTGTGTGTGTGTGTGTGTGTGCGCACATTGAGCTCACAGGGGAAAAAAAGAACAGAATGTAATTCAAATAATTGAACCTATGTCGGTAACTTTGGTTGTTTAGGAAACCACTAGCTAAGAGGACACCACATACAAACAGAACACCACATACCAACAGGACACCACTAGCTAAGAGGACACCACATACCAACAGGACACCACTAGCTAAGAGGACACCACATACCAACAGGACACCACTAGCTAAGAGGACACCACATACCAACAGGACACCACTAGCTAAGAGGACACCACATACCAACAGAACACCACTAGCTAAGAGGACACCACATACCAACAGGACACCACTAGCTAAGAGGACACCACATACCAACAGAACACCACTAGCTAAGAGGACACCACATACCAACAGGACACCACTAGCTAAGAGGACACCACATACCAACAGGACACCACTAGCTAAGAGGACACCACATACCAACAGGACACCACATGGGGTGGCAGGTAGCCTAGTGGTTAGAGCGTTGGACTTGTAACCGGAAGGTTGCAAGGTCGAAATCCCTGAGCTGACAAGGAAAAAATCTGTCGTTCTGCCCCCTGAACAAGGCAGTTAACCCACTGTTCCTAGGCCGTCATTGTAAATAAGAATTTATTCTTAACTGTCTTGCCTAGTAAAATAAAAATAACATACAAACAGGGCATCACTAGCCAACAGGCTACCACAGAATCCAGCCAGATATTTAGACAGCTAAATGTAACAACAACAGAATCCAGCCAGATATTTAGACAGCTAAATGTCAGCAAGATGTGGTACTGCTCTTAGCGACTTCCTACACAAACACACACACACACACACACACACACACAGTGATCTGGTATTATAGGAGCTTTGAGCAACTTACTGTGGAGGAGGCAGGCTTGGATTGTAGCAGCACAGTGTGTGTGCGTGTGCGTGTGCGTGCGCGTGCGCGTGCGTGTGACACAATATAGGGTGCTGGCCGGGCTGCACAGTTCTCTAGTATGTGGGGTTTCCAGGTTGAAAATAGGCCTCTCCATTGGAGGAGAGGAGAGGCGGGAAGAGAGAAGGAAGAGGGGAGATGAGGAGGGGGAAGAGGAGGGAGGAGAGGGGGTTCTCTGTGGGATGGGAAGTAAGGGAAGGGGGTCTCTGTGGGATGGGAAGTAAGGGAAGGGGGTCTCTGTGGGATGGGAAGTAAGGGAAGGGGGGTTCTCTGTGGGATGGGCAGTAAGGGAAGGGGGGTTCTCTGTGGGATGAGAAGTAAGGGAGGGATGGGGGTTCTCTGTGGGATGGGAAGTAAGGGAAGGGGGTTCTCTGTGGGATGGGAAGTAAGGGAAGGGGGTCTCTGTGGGATGGGAAGTAAGGAAGGGGGTTCTCTGTGGGATGGGAAGTAAGGGAAGGGGGTCTCTGTGGGATGGGAAGTAAGGGAAGGGGGTCTCTGTGGGATGGGAAGTAAGGGAAGGGGGTCTCTGTGGGATGGGAAGTAAGGAAGGGGGTTCTCTGTGGGATGAGAAGTAAGGGAAGGGGGTCTCTGTGGGATGGGAAGTAAGGAAGGGGGTCTCTGTGGGATGGGAAGTAAGGGAAGGGGGTTCTCTGTGGGATGGGCAGTAAGGGAAGGGGGTTCTCTGTGGGATGAGAAGTAAGGGAGGGATGGGGGGTTCTCTGTGGGATGGGAAGTAAGGGAAGGGGGTTCTCTGTGGGATGGGAAGTAAGGGAAGGGGGTCTCTGTGGGATGGGAAGTAAGGGAGGGGGTTCTCTGTGGGATGGGAAGTAAGGGGAGGCTGAGGTGGGATGAACCAGGGTTTATTTACGTGGCATACTAAACACCTATGATTGCAGAGTGAAAATGTGTAAACAAACTGGTAAAGTTAACACACGGGCATCAGTACACCAAGAGAAAAGTGGTAAAAGGCTGGATTCATTACTGGGTTGATGTGTCATTCAAATAACACGTGTAGCCCAATAAAGTTCCATGCATCACATTAACGGGAAACAGACAGACAGACGGGTGGATAAACGTCATTTACGTCGGTTATAGCCTAGTATACATAAATATCGTATTTATTTTTCTAATGATATTATATAATGATAATATATTCTTATTATTATTATTATTATTATTATTATTATTATTATTATATTCTAATGATATTATCCTCAAACCCTGGAACTTCAACTCTGCAATGTTTTGTGGAAGTGTCACCTGTTGCGCTGTTTTGAAGAGACATGCTAGTAGCGCATATACCAATATCACATACAGAGTGTTTACACGTTATAATTATTTTAAATGGCAAACCTTAGGCTAGTCATGACAAAAGGTATTTATCGAAATCGTTTTTCACGGTAAATGACAGTTGTTCACGTCACTGCACAACTCGTAAAAGTGTCAAGAGGATGAACCTCAACTCACCAACTCTGCTCGGTTCCAGAACCGATATGAACAGGAAAGGTATCGTGCCCCAGCAAAGTAAGGAAAATCCACGTCGCTCCATGACAGTAAATATATGTATTTTTTTCCTCCCCACAGTTGTTCATTAAAATGTATCCCGAGAGAAAGCTTTGGTGGAGGAGAAGAACGCAGCGTTGAAAGTTTGAGCCGCGCTTTGGGAGACACACCGTTCTCCAGCGCTGCTGTAGACTCACAGCTGAGGAATCTCTCTGTGTGTGAACGTGGGTTCTCTGTTCGCGAAACAGGAAATCTTTTCAGAGGCAGGACTTTTTTCCTCTCTCTCTCTCTCTCTCTCTCTCTCTCTCTCTCTCTCTCTCTCTCTCTCTCTCTCTCTCTCTCTCCCACTCACTCTTCTCTCTCTCTCTCTCTCTCTCTCTCTCTCTCCCACTCTCTCTCTCTCTCTCTCTCTCTCTCACGGAGGAGTTTTACTCAAACCTGTAATTACACGCCTAACGTTCAGAGCGAGCCTACGCAAACTGATAATACGATAATGTTGGAGTAAACAAACATGGGGCGATAACATAACAAGAACATTATTTATGTTTGATACATTATCCTACTACACTACTACCTATAATACTGTTATTATACGGCATCAATGTGTGATTACTGCATTGTTGTGATTAATTTGAGGAGAGAGAAGAGAGAGTCAGGAAGAGAGAGAGTGAGAAAGAGAGAGAGTCAGGAAGAGAGGGGAGAGAGAGAGAGAGAGAGAGAGAGAGAGAGAGAGAGAGAGAGAGACAGACAGAGATAGACAGGACAGAGAGAGAGAGAGAGTGAGAGAGAGAGTGAGATAGCGCAAGAGGGAGCAGAGAGAGAGACACACAGAGATAGACAGGACAGAGAGAGACAGACAGAGTGATAGAGAGAGAGAGAGAGAGAGAGAGAGAGAGAGAGAGAGAGAGAGAGAGAGAGAGAGAGAGAGAGAGAGAGAGAGAGAGACAGACAGAGATAGACAGGACAGAGAGAGAGAGAGAGAGAGAGAGACACACAGAGATAGACAGGACAGAGAGAGACAGACAGAGTGATAGAGAGAGAGACAGAGACAGGCAGTGAGAGACAGGCAGAGAGTGATATATATATATATATATATATATATATATATATATATAGAGAGAGAGAGAGAGAGAGAGAGAGAGAGAGAGAGAGAGAGAGAGAGACTACCTCTTCTTCAAAGACAGGTCTGAACATGCTCTCCTCTGAAAAGTTTTGGAAGAAGCTAGGCCGAGCTATCTCCTACCATCATATCTACCACACTGACCACCTCCACTATAACTCCTACCATCATATCTACCACACTGACCTCCTCCACTATAACTCCTACCATCATATCTACCATACTGACCTCGTCCACTATATCTACCATACTGACCTCGTCCACCTACCATCATATCTACCATACTGACCACCTCCACTATATCACCTACCATCATATCTACCATACTGACCTCCTCCACTATATCTCCTACCATCATATCTACCATACTGACCTCCTCCACTATAACTCCTACCATCATATCTACCATACTGACCACCTCCACTATAACTCCTACCATCATATCTACCACACTGACCTCCTCCACTATAACTCCTACCATCATATCTACCATACTGACCACCTCCACTATAACTCCTACCATCATATCTACCATACTGACCACCTCCACTATAACTCCTACCATCATATCTACCATACTGACCTCCTCCACTATAACTCCTACCATCATATCTACCATACTGACCTCCTCCACTATAACTCCTACCATCATATCTACCACACTGACCACCTCCACTATAACTCCTACCATCATATCTACCATACTGACCACCTCCACTATATCTCCTACCATCATATCTACCACACTGACCACCTCCACTATATCTCCTACCATCATATCTACCATACTGACCACCTCCACTATAACTCCTACCATCATATCTACCACACTGACCACCTCCACTATATCACCTACCATCATATCTACCATACTGACCTCCTCCACTATAACTCCTACCATCATATCTACCATACTGACCACCTCCACTATAACTCCTACCATCATATCTACCACACTGACCTCCTCCACTATAACTCCTACCATCATATCTACCATACTGACCACCTCCACTATAACTCCTACCATCATATCTACCATACTGACCACCTCCACTATAACTCCTACCATCATATCTACCATACTGACCTCCTCCACTATAACTCCTACCATCATATCTACCATACTGACCTCCTCCACTATAACTCCTACCATCATATCTACCACACTGACCACCTCCACTATAACTCCTACCATCATATCTACCACACTGACCACCTCCACTATATCACTCCTACCATCATATCTACCACACTGACCACCTCCACTATAACTCCTACCATCATATCTACCATACTGACCACCTCCACTATATCACCTACCATCATATCTACCACACTGACCACCTCCACTATAACTCCTACCATCATATCTACCACACTGACCACCTCCACTATATCACCTACCATCATATCTACCACACTGACCTCCTTCACTATAACTCCTACCATCATATCTACCATACTGACCTCCTCCACTATAACTCCTACCATCATATCTACCATACTGTCCACCTCCACTATAACTCCTACCATCATATCTACCATACTGACCTCCTCCACTATAACTCCTACCATCATATCTACCATACTGACCACCTCCACTATAACTCCTACCATCATATCTACCACACTGACCTCCTCCACTATATCACCTACCATCATATCTACCATACTGACCATACTGTCCACCTCCACTGTAGCTCCTAACATTCTATTTCCAGATATGTCTCAGACAACCATGTAAAGAGTGGATTATTCACTAGTACAGTAGGAGACTAGGAGGTGTATTGTAAGAGAGTGTTACGGTCAAATGTACTCACTACTAGTCACCACTTCATTGTGTGTTATTTATTAGAAACCTACCAGTTTCCAGTATGTCTCCCGATAGTGGAATTATTACCAAATGGACCGTTTGCTGCCAACTTCTCTATATTAGCTTATAGCTACTTCTCTTTCTCTATGTTAGCTTATAGCTACTTCTCTTTCTCTATGTTAGCTTATAGCAACTTCTCTTTCTCTATGTTAGCTTATAGCTACTTCTCTTTCTCTATGTTAGCTTATAGCTACTTCTCTTTCTCTATGTTAGCTTATAGCTACTTCTCTTTCTCTATGTTAGCTTATAGCAACTTCTCTTTCTCTATGTTAGCTTATAGCACCTCTCTTTCTCTATGTTAGCTTATAGCAACTTCTCTTTCTCTATGTTAGCTTATAGCTACTTCTCTTTCTCTATGTTAGCTTATAGCAACTTCTCTTTCTCTATGTTAGCTTATAGCAACTTATCTTTCTCTATGTTAGCTTATAGCAACTTCTCTTTCTCTATGTTAGCTTATAGCAACTTCTCTTTCTCTATGTTAGCTTATAGCACCTCTCTTTCTCTATGTTAGCTTATAGCAACTTCTCTTTCTCTATGTTAGCTTATAGCTACTTCTCTTTCTCTATGTTAGCTTATAGCAACTTCTCTTTCTCTATGTTAGCTTATAGCAACTTCTCTTTCTCTATGTTAGCTTATAGCACCTCTCTTTCTCTATGTTAGCTTATAGCAACTTCTCTTTCTCTATGTTAGCTTATAGCTACTTCTCTTTCTCTATGTTAGCTTATAGCAACTTCTCTTTCTCTATGTTAGCTTATAGCAACTTCTCTTTCTCTATGTTAGCTTATAGCACCTCTCTTTCTCTATGTTAGCTTATAGCAACTTCTCTTTCTCTATGTTAGCTTATAGCTACTTCTCTTTCTCTATGTTAGCTTATAGCTACTTATCTTTCTCTATGTTAGCTTATAGCAACTTCTCTTTCTCTATGTTAACTTATAGCAACTTCTCTTTCTCTATGTTAGCTTATAGCAACTTCTCTTTCTTTATGTTAGCTTATAGCAACTTCTCTTTCTCTATGTTAGCTTATAGCTACTTCTCTTTCTCTATGTTAGCTTATAGCTACTTCTCTTTCTCTATGTTAGCTTATAGCAACTTCTCTTTCTCTATGTTAGCTTATAGCAACTTCTCTTTCTCTATGTTAGCTTATAGCAACTTATCTTTCTCTATGTTAGCTTATAGCTACTTATCTTTCTCTATGTTAGCTTATAGCAACTTCTCTTTCTCTATGTTAGCTTATAGCTACTTCTCTTTCTCTATGTTAGCTTATAGCAACTTCTCTTTCTCTATGTTAGCTTATAGCAACTTCTCTTTCTCTATGTTAGCTTATAGCTACTTCACTTTCTCTATGTTAGCTTATAGCAACTTCTCTTTCTCTATGTTAGCTTATAGCAACTTCTCTTTCTCTATGTTAGCTTATAGCTACTTCTCTTTCTCTATGTTAGCTTATAGCAACTTATCTTTCTCTATGTTAGCTTATAGCACCTCTCTTTCTCTATGTTAGCTTATAGCTACTTTTCTTTCTCTATGTTAGCTTATAGCAACTTCTCTTTCTCTATGTTAGCTTATATCAACTTCTCTTTCTCTATGTTAGCTTATAGCAACTTCTCTTTTTCTATGTTAGCTTATAGCAACTTCTCTTTCTCTATGTTAGCTTATAGCAACTTCTCTTTCTCTATGTTAGCTTATAGCAACTTCTCTTTCTCTATGTTAGCTTATAGCAACTTCTCTTTCTCTATGTTAGCTTATAGCAACTTCTCTTTCTCTATGTCTATGTTAGCTTATAGCAACTTCTCTTTCTCTATGTCTATGTTAGCTTATAGCAACTTCTCTTTCTCTATGTTAGCTTATAGCAACTTCTCTTTCTCTATGTCTATGTTAGCTTATAGCAACTTCTCTTTCTCTATGTTAGCTTATAGTAATGAGCTTCATGCAAGTATGATGGTGATGAAACATTTCTGGTATCAACATCCTGGTGAGCGTGTGTGTGTGTGTGTGTGTGTGTGTGTGTGTGTGTGTGTGTGTGTGTGTGTGTGTGTGTGTGTGTGTGTGTGTGTGTGTGTGTGTGTGTGTGTGTGTGTGTGCGTGCGTGCGTGTACTGGAAGCCCTGGCCAAAAGAGCTTTCAGGAATGCATCCAGCTATAAGTTAACACCGTTATTTACCCAGACTGTCAGCGATACCACACACACACACACACACACACACACACACACACACACACACACACACACACACACACACACACACAAGCTCTGTCAGGTTGGATGGGGAGCGTCGCTGCACAGCTATTTTCAGGTCTCTCCAGAGATGTTCGATCGGGTTAATGGCAGGGCCCTGGCTGGGCCACTCAAGGACATTCAGAGACTTGTCCCGAAGCCACTCCTGCGTTGTCTTTCCGGTGTGCTTAGGGTCGTTGTCCTGTTGGTAAGATGAACCTTCGCCCCAGTCTGAGGTCCTGAAAGCTCTGGAGAAGGTTTTCATCAAGGATCTCTCTGTACTTTGCTCTGTTCATCGTTGCCTGAATAGTCTCCCAGTCCCTGCCGCTGAAAGACATCCCCACAGCATGATGCTGCCACCACCATGCTTCACCGTAGGGATGGTGCCAGATTTCCTCCAGACGGGACACTCGGCATTCAGGCCAAAGAGTTCAATCTTGGTTTCATCAGACCAGAGAATCTTGTTTTCATGGTCTGAGAGTCTTTCTTTACAGCCTTTCTTTTACAGAGGAGTTACTTCCGTCTGGCCGCTCTACCATAAAGGGGCGGCATGGTAGCCTAGTGGTTAGAGCGTTGGACTAGTAACCGAAAGGTTGCAAGTTCAATTCCCCGAGCTGACAAGGTACAAAATCTGTTGTTCTGCCCTTGAAGTTAACCCACTGTTCCGTCATTGAAAATAAGAATTTGTGGAGGTAAAATAAATAAAGGTCTTGATTGGTGGAGTGCTGCAGAGATGGTTGTCTTTCTGGAAGGTTCTCCCATCTCCACAGAGGAACTCTGGAGCTCTGTCAGAGTGACCATCAGGTTCTTGGTCCTTCTCCCTTGATTGCTCAGTTTGTACAGCTCTAGGAAGAGTCTTGGTGTTTCCAAACTTCTTCCATGTATGAATGATGGAGGCCACTGTGTTCTTGGGGACCTTGAATACTGCAGAATACTTTTGGTGCCCTTCCCCAGGTCTGTGCCTCGACACAATCCTGTCTCTGAGCTCTACAGACAATTCCTTCGACCTCAAGGCTTGGTTTTTGCTCTGACATGCACTGTCAACTGTGGGACCTTATATAGACAAGTGTGTGCCTTTCCAAATCATGTCCAATTAATTGAATTTACCACAGGTGGACTCCAATCAAGTTGTAGAAACATCTCAAGAATGATCAATAGAAACAGGATGGACCTGAGCTCAATTTTGAGTCTCATAGCAAAGGGTCTGAATACTTATGTAAATAAGGTTTTTCTGTTTTTTATTTGAATAAATGTGCAAAAATGTCTAAAAACCTGTTTTTCTTTGTCATTATTGTCACGTCCAGGCCAGAGTTTTAGGCTGGCGTGTTTAGGTTTCGTTTTGGTGAAGGCTTTTTTGAGTTCTAGGTGTTATATTTCTATGTTGGGGTAATGGTTCCCAATTAGGGGCAGCTGAGTGTCGTTGTCTCTAATTGGGAACCATATATATGTTTGGGGTTTTCAATAGTATGTGGTGGGTTATTGTTTAGGCATAGCGTCTGTGTGTTGTAAGTCTATGTTATATGTTACGATCTTCGTTTCGTTCTGTTTATTGTTTTGCCCAGTTGCGTGAGTATCGTTTATGTTAATAAATATAACATGTATACTGGATGCCTCGCTGCACCTTGGTCTGTCACTTCCGAAGATCGTGACAATTATGGGGTATTGTGATGTCATTATGGGGTTTTGTGATGTCATTATGGATTATTGTGATGTCATTATGGGGTATTGTGATGTAATTATGGAGTATTGTGATGTCATTATGGGGTATTGTGATGTCATTATGGGGTATTGTGATGTCATTATGGGGGTATTGTGATGTCATTATGGGGTATTGTGATGTCATTATGGGGTATTGTGATGTAATTATGAAGTATTGTGATGTAATTATGGGGTATTGTGATGTCATTATGGGGTATTGTGATGTCATTATGGGGTATTGTGATGTCATTATGGGGTATTGTGATGTAATCATGGAGTTTTGAGTGTAGATTGTTGAGAGATTTAAAAAAATGTTATTCCATTTTAGAATAAGGCTGTAACGTAACAAAATATGGAAAAGGGGAAGGGGTCTGAATACTTTCCAGATGCGCTGTATGTGTGTCTTCCTGTG
>CM059789.1:66885879-66895879 GCA_030435695.1 Brachymystax lenok tsinlingensis
TAGAAGTGATTACAAATAGATCACTAACCAAAACCCCATGATGGATCTCCATTCCCCAATAGATCACTAACCACAACCCCATGATGGATCTCCATTTCCCAATAGATCACTAACCAGAACCCCATGATGGATCTCCATCCCCCAATAGATCACTAACCACAACCCCATGATGGATCTCCATTCCCCAATAGATCACTAACCAGAACCCCATGATGGATCTCCATCCCCCAATAGATCACTAACCACAAACCCATGATGGATCTCCATTTCCCAATAGATCACTAACCAGAACCCCATGATGGATCTCCATTCCCCAATAGATCACTAACCAGAACCCCATGATGGATCTCCATTCCCCAATAGATCACTAACCAGAACCCCATGATGGATCTCCATCCGACTTCAGACTCTCTAATCCATTCATCAACGGAGAAGACATCACGTTTCAGGTAAGACCCAAATGCAGACTGTGTTGAAGTAACAATGTTTATAACAGCAACAGACAGGCAGGCTAAGGGTCAGGGGACAGGTAGAGTGGGCAGGCAGGCAAGGGTCAGGGGACAGGCAGAGTGGTCAGGCAGGCAGGCAGGCTAAGGGTCAGGGGACAGGTAGAGTGGTCAGGCAGGCAGGCTAAAGGTCAGGGGACAGGCAGAGTGGTCAGGCAGGCAGAGAGACTGGGGGGAAAAACAGGAGCTGAGGCAAAACGCTGGTTGACTTGACAAACAAGATGAACTGGCAACAGACAAACAGAGAACACAGGTATAAATACCCAGGGGATAATGGGGAAGATGGGCGACACCTGGAGGGGGGTGGAGACAAGCACAAAGACAGGTGAAACAGATCAGGACGTGACAGAAGATCCCCGCAATACTGTTGATTCATCATCAGTTCAATTTCAATTCAAGGGGCTTTATTGCCATGGGATACACATTGTCAACACTGCCAAAGCAAGTGGAATACATGATAAACACTTAGTGAAATAAACACTAAAAAAATGAACAGTAAACATTACACTCACAAAAGTTCCAAAAGAATAAAGACATTTCACAATGTCATATTATGTCTCTATACAGTGTTGTACAAAAAGGGAAAATAAATAAATAATAAATATGGGCTGTATTTACAATGGCGTTTGATCTTCACTGGTTGCCCCTTTTTCTTGCCGTTGTGATGGAACACTGTGGCATTTCACCCAGTAGATATGGGAGTTCTCCAGGGTGATGCTCTCGTCCCTCTACATGTGGACAACACTCTCAGTACGGTCATGTTCTACACTAATGATAGATCACTGATTTCCCACAACCACGACCAGTAGATATGGGAGTTCTCCAGGGTGATGCTCTCGTCCCTCTACATGTGGACAACACTCTCAGTACGGTCATGTTCTACACTAATGATAGATCACTGATTTCCACAACCACGACCAGTAGATATGGGAGTTCTCCAGGGTGATGCTCTCGTCTCTCTACATGTGGACAACACTCTCAGTACGGTCATGTTCTACACTAATGATAGATCACTGATTTCCACAACCACGACCAGTAGATATGGGAGTTCTCCAGGGTGATGCTCTCGTCCCTCTACATGTGGACAACACTCTCAGTACGGTCATGTTCTACACTAATGATAGATCACTGATTTCCACAACCACGACTGTTGTAGTGATGAATCTGCACATCCAGAGTTGATTACTGAGACACATGCAGCTACAGGAAGGGGACGGGACTTAGACTGTGTGTGTGTGTGTGTGTCAGAGTTAATTGAAACCGTGCTTCTCTCAAAGGTCTGTCACCAATGTGCTCTGACTCGCTCCACCTGTTGTGTCCATGAGTGATCAGAGAGGAGAGCTCGTTGACATAAACACACATGCACGCACGCAGGCACACACACGCACGCACGCACGCACGCACGCACGCACGCACGCACACACACACACACACACACACACACACACACACACACACACACACACACACACACACACACACACACACACACATGCATACACACACACACACACGCATACAGTAACATCCTCTGTAGGACCCCACCCAATAGATCATTGAGAAAATGTGTGTGTGGATCCCGTCCCATTACTATCCTCCAGTCGCCCCCCTCATTGAGAAACGCCTCAGAACTAAGCAGTAAGGAATGAATGACAAATCTATTATTTTCAGATTAGATTTTCCTTTCCCAGGCTGACCAGGAAAAAACCCTTTCTCTGTGGCATTGTGTCCTTCTGACCAGGATAAAACCATTTCACTGTGGCATTGTGTCCTTCTGACCAGGATAAAACCCTTTCTCTGTGGCATTGTGTCCTTCTGACCAGGATAAAACCATTTCACTGTGGCATTGTGTACTTCTGACCAGGATAAAACCATTTCACTGTGGCATTGTGTCCTTCTGACCAGGATAAAACCCTTTCACTGTGGCATTGTGTCCTTCTGACCAGGATAAAACCATTTCACTGTGGCATTGTGTCCTTCTGACCAGGATAAAACCCTTTCACTGTGGCATTGTGTTCTTCTGACCAGGATACAACCCTTTCACTGTGGCATTGTGTCCTTCTGACCAGGATACAACCCTTTCACTGTGGCATTGTGTTCTTCTGACCAGGATAAAACCCTTTCACTGTGGCATTGTGTCCTTCTGACCAGGATAAGAAACCATTTCACTGTGGCATTGTGTCCTTCAGCCACTCTTCTCTCTGTGTATTGGTCATGTTCTGCTATTGGAGCAGATTGAACATCCGATAGCCTCCATTCTCCTGAAAACGCAGCCTTCATGCCTATGGAAATGCTTTCCCGGCTCATTCCCTGGCCCCTTCTTCAAACCCTCACACAACAGACATAACCCCTCAAGGAAATACCCTATGCAGCCCATTGTTTAGGAAGAATGTCTGATCAGCAGCGAGGCTGGCGAAGAAAATGACTTCTGACTTCTGGAACGAGATGAACCTCATGAGTCACGTCTTAGACTCTGACTCATCTATGCTAGGTTGAACTTTGCAATACTTCCTGCTGAAGTGTGCACTTGTACACTCCTCCCCTACAAAATGTCCTTTCACATCCATGAAAGTGAAGTGAACAAGTGCACACTTCAGGAGAGAGGAAAGCTGGAACTGGGACACAGATGTCATGTCGCCCTAGGTAGAGGTTACTATAGAACAGAGACAGCTAGCTGGGGCCCATGAGAACGCATCCACCAGATATTCACACTGACTGACTGCCAGAGATGCATTGTCTTGAGAACAGCGAGAGGAAGAGGAAACGCAGAGTGGAAATAACAAAACAATGGTATCACAAACACCTGCCTGTCTCTACATGTCTCTATTGGCTTGTTGCTGTTATACTGATAACACCAGGCCAGATGGACTCCCTGTCTGTTCTACTGATAACACCAGGCCAGATGGACTCCCTGTCTGTTCTACTGATAACACCAGGCCAGATGGACTCCCTGTCTGTTCTACTGATAACACCAGGCCAGATGGACTCCCTGTCTGTTATACTGGTAACACCAGGCCAGAGAGACTCCCTGTCTGTTCTACTGATAACACCAGGCCAGAGGGCCAGAGAGACTCCCTGTCTGTTATACTGATAACACCAGGCCAGATGGACTCCCTGTCTGTTATACTGATAACACCAGGCCAGATGGACTCCCTGTCTGTTCTACTGATAACACCAGGCCAGAGAGACTCCCTGTCTGTTATACTGATAACACCAGGCCAGATGGACTCCCTGTCTGTTATACTGATAACACCAGGCCAGATGGACTCCCTGTCTGTTATACTGATAACACCAGGCCAGATGGACTCCCTGTCTGTTATACTGATAACACCAGGCCAGATGGACTCCCTGTCTGTTATACTGATAACACCAGGCCAGAGGGCCAGAGAGACTCCCTGTCTGTTATACTGGTAACACCAGGTCAGAGGGCCAGAGAGACTCCCTGTCTGTTATACTGGTGACACCAGGCCAGAGAGACTCCCTGTCTGTTATACTGGTGACACCAGGCCAGAGAGACTCCCTGTCTGTTATACTGGTGACACCAGGCCAGAGAGACTCCCTGTCTATTATACTGGTGACACCAGGCCAGAGAGACTCCCTGTCTGTTATGCTGGTGACACCAGGCCAGAGAGACTCCCTGTCTGTTATACTGGTGACACCAGGCCAGAGACTCCTGTCTGTTATACTGGTGACACCAGGCCAGAGAGACTCCCTGTCTGTTATGCTGGTGACACCAGGCCAGAGAGACTCCTGTCTGTTATACTGGGTGCCCAGGCCAGAGAGACTCCTGTCTGTTATACTGGTGACACCAGGCCAGAGAGACTCCCTGTCTGTTATACTGGTGACACCAGGCCAGAGAGACTCCTGTCTGTTATACTGGTGGCCCAGGCCAGAGGCTCCTGTCTGTTATACTGGTGACACCAGGCCAGAGAGACTCCCTGTCTGTTATACTGGTGACACCAGGCCAGAGGGCCGGAGGGACTCCTCATAATATACATTTTGTGTTGTTTATTTCACTTTGACAATGTTAACATATCTTTCCCCATGCCAGAGAGAGAGAGAGACTGTATAGGTGTGTTACTGGTGTGTTATAGACTGTATGGGTATGTTACTGGTGTGTTATAGACTGTATAGGTATGTTACTGGTGTGTTATAGACTGTATAGGTGTGTTACTGGTGTGTTATAGACTGTATAGGTGTGTTACTGGTGTGTTATAGACTGTATAGGTGTGTTACTGGTGTGTTATAGACTGTATGGGTATGTTACTGGTGTGTTATAGACTGTATAGGTGTGTTACTGGTGTGTTATAGACTGTATGGGTGTGTTACTGGTGTGTTATAGACTGTATAGGTATGTTACTGGTGTGTTATAGACTGTATAGGTGTGTTACTGGTGTGTTATAGACTGTATAGGTATGTTACTGGTGTGTTATAGATAGACTGTTATAGACTGTGTGTATGTTACTGGTGTGTTATAGACTGTATGGGTGTGTTACTGGTGTGTTATAGACTGTATAGGTATGTTACTGGTGTGTTATAGACTGTATAGGTGTGTTACTGGTGTGTTATAGACTGTATAGGTGTGTTACTGGTGTGTTATAGACTGTATAGGTGTGTTACTGGTGTGTTATAGACTGTATGGGTGTGTTACTGGTGTGTTATAGACTGTATAGGTATGTTACTGGTGTGTTATAGACTGTATAGGTATGTTACTGGTGTGTTATAGACTGTATAGGTGTGTTACTGGTGTGTTATAGACTGTATAGGTGATGTTACTGGTGTGTTATAGACTGTATAGGTGTGTTACTGGTGTGTTATAGACTGTATGGGTGTGTTACTGGTGTGTTATAGACTGTATAGGTATGTTACTGGTGTGTTATAGACTGTATAGGTGTGTTACTGGTGTGTTATAGACTGTATGGGTATGTTACTGGTGTGTTATAGACTGTATAGGTGTGTTACTGGTGTGTTATAGACTGTATAGGTGTGTTACTGGTGTGTTATAGACTGTATAGGTATGTTACTGGTGTGTTATAGACTGTATAGGTATGTTACTGGTGTGTTATAGACTGTATAGGTATGTTACTGGTGTGTTATAGACTGTATAGGTGTGTTACTGGTGTGTTATAGACTGTATGGGTGTGTTACTGGTGTGTTATAGACTGTATAGGTGTGTTACTGGTGTGTTATAGACTGTATAGGTGTGTTACTGGTGTGTTATAGACTGTATGGGTGTGTTACTGGTGTGTTATAGACTGTATAGGTATGTTACTGGTGTGTTATAGACTGTATAGGTATGTTACTGGTGTGTTATAGACTGTATAGGTATGTTACTGGTGTGTTATAGACTGTATAGGTGTGTTACTGGTGTGTTATAGACTGTATAGGTGTGTTACTGGTGTGTTATAGACTGTATAGGTGTGTTACTGGTGTGTTATAGACTGTATAGGTATGTTACTGGTGTGTTATAGACTGTATAGGTATGTTACTGGTGTGTTATAGACTGTATAGGTATGTTACTGGTGTGTTATAGACTGTATAGGTATGTTACTGGTGTGTTATAGACTGTATGGGTGTGTTACTGGTGTGTTATAGACTGTATAGGTATGTTACTGGTGTGTTATAGACTGTATAGGTATGTTACTGGTGTGTTATAGACTGTATAGGTATGTTACTGGTGTGTTATAGACTGTATAGGTGTGTTACTGGTGTGTTATAGACTGTATAGGTGTGTTACTGGTGTGTTATAGACTGTATAGGTGTGTTACTGGTGTGTTATAGACTGTATAGGTATGTTACTGGTGTGTTATAGACTGTATAGGTATGTTACTGGTGTGTTATAGACTGTATAGGTATGTTACTGGTGTGTTATAGACTGTATAGGTATGTTACTGGTGTGTTATAGACTGTATAGGTGTGTTACTGGTGTGTTATAGACTGTATAGGTGTGTTACTGGTGTGTTATAGACTGTATAGGTATGTTACTGGTGTGTTATAGACTGTATAGGTGTGTTACTGGTGTGTTATAGACTGTATAGGTATGTTACTGGTGTGTTATAGACTGTATAGGTATGTTACTGGTGTGTTATAGACTGTATAGGTATGTTACTGGTGTGTTATAGACTGTATAGGTATGTTACTGGTGTGTTATAGACTGTATAGGTATGTTACTGGTGTGTTATAGACTGTATGGAGTGTGTTACTGGTGTGTTATAGACTGTATAGGTATGTTACTGGTGTGTTATAGACTGTATAGGTATGTTACTGGTGTGTTATAGACTGTATAGGTATGTTACTGGTGTGTTATAGACTGTATAGGTATGTTACTGGTGTGTTATAGACTGTATAGGTATGTTACTGGTGTGTTATAGACTGTATGGGTGTGTTACTGGTGTGTTATAGACTGTATAGGTATGTTACTGGTGTGTTATAGACTGTATAGGTATGTTACTGGTGTGTTATAGACTGTATAGGTATGTTACTGGTGTGTTATAGACTGTATAGGTATGTTACTGGTGTGTTATAGACTGTATAGGTATGTTACTGGTGTGTTATAGACTGTATAGGTATGTTACTGGTGTGTTATAGACTGTATAGGTATGTTACTGGTGTGTTATAGACTGTATAGGTGTGTTACTGGTGTGTTATAGACTGTATAGGTATGTTACTGGTGTGTTATAGACTGTATAGGTATGTTACTGGTGTGTTATAGACTGTATAGGTATGTTACTGGTGTGTTATAGACTGTATAGGTATGTTACTGGTGTGTTATAGACTGTATAGGTGTGTTACTGGTGTGTTATAGACTGTATAGGTGTGTTACTGGTGTGTTATAGACTGTATAGGTGTGTTACTGGTGTGTTATAGACTGTATAGGTATGTTACTGGTGTGTTATAGACTGTATGGGTGTGTTACTGGTGTGTTATAGACTGTATGGGTATGTTACTGGTGTGTTATAGACTGTATGGGTATGTTACTGG
This sequence comes from Brachymystax lenok tsinlingensis, assembly GCA_030435695.1. Classification (NCBI taxonomy): domain Eukaryota; kingdom Metazoa; phylum Chordata; class Actinopteri; order Salmoniformes; family Salmonidae; genus Brachymystax; species Brachymystax lenok. The sequence continues at coordinate 66,893,367 of CM059789.1, forward strand.
TGTGTTATAGACTGTATAGGTGTGTTACTGGTGTGTTATAGACTGTATAGGTGTGTTACTGGTGTGTTATAGACTGTATGGGTATGTTACTGGTGTGTTATAGACTGTATAGGTATGTTACTGGTGTGTTATAGACTGTATAGGTATGTTACTGGTGTGTTATAGACTGTATGGGTATGTTACTGGTGTGTTATAGACTGTATAGGTGTGTTACTGGTGTGTTATAGACTGTATAGGTGTGTTACTGGTGTGTTATAGACTGTATAGGTGTGTTACTGGTGTGTTATAGACTGTATAGGTATGTTACTGGTGTGTTATAGACTGTATGGGTGTGTTACTGGTGTGTTATAGACTGTATGGGTATGTTACTGGTGTGTTATAGACTGTATGGGTATGTTACTGGTGTGTTATAGACTGTATAGGTGTGTTACTGGTGTGTTATAGACTGTATAGGTGTGTTACTGGTGTGTTATAGACTGTATGGGTGTGTTACTGGTGTGTTATAGACTGTATAGGTGTGTTACTGGTGTGTTATAGACTGTATGGGTATGTTACTGGTGTGTTATAGACTGTATGGGTATGTTACTGGTGTGTTATAGACTGTATAGGTGTGTTACTGGTGTGTTATAGACTGTATAGGTGTGTTACTGGTGTGTTATAGACTGTATAGGTGTGTTACTGGTGTGTTATAGACTGTATAGGTGTGTTACTGGTGTGTTATAGACTGTATGGGTATGTTACTGGTGTGTTATAGACTGTATGGGTGTGTTACTGGTGTGTTATAGACTGTATGGGTATGTTACTGGTGTGTTATAGACTGTATAGGTGTGTTACTGGTGTGTTATAGACTGTATAGGTGTGTTACTGGTGTGTTATAGACTGTATAGGTGTATTACTGGTGTGTTATAGACTGTATGGGTGTGATCTAACAGATCAGAGGCTGTTATTTAGTAATCATCACCTAACAGATCCCCAGTAAATCCCTTCAGTAGATCCACTGGAAGCCACTCACTGTGATCAGATGTGGTGGTCTGAACTCTGCAGGAGGCCCGTACTGAACAGAAAAACCAAAGAGCTGTAGTCCTGGGAGGAGGAGGAGGATTTTGCGCAGCGCACACAGATCTCTGGCGGGGAGGAGCAGCAGGGCCTAAACATCCTTCATAAAGTGCTCTGTCATTAGTGGATGAAAGGCAGAGGGAAAGCATCTGTGGTCCTCTTTAAAAGAGACACATCTCTAGGATTACAGGCTCTGTCAGGACTAGTGGTGGGGAGATGGTAGGGTGATGGTAGGGAGATGGTAGGGAGATGGAGATGGTTGGGAGATGGTAGGGAGATGGAGATGGTTGGGAGATGGTAGGGAGATGGTAGGGAGATGGAGATGGTTGGGAGATGGTAGGGAGATGGTAGGGAGATGGTAGGGAGATGGAGATGGTTGGGAGATGGTAGGGAGATGGTAGGGAGATGGAGATGGTTGGGAGATGGTAGGGAGATGGTAGGGAGATGGTAGGGAGATGGAGATGGTTGGGAGATGGTAGGGAGATGGTAGGGAGATGGTATGGAGATGGTAGGGAGATGGTAGGGAGATGGTTGGGAGATGGTAGGGAGATGGTAGGGAGATGGTATGGAGATGGTAGGGAGATGGTAGGGAGATCGTAGGGAGATGATAGGGAGATGGTAGGGAGATGGAGATGGTTGGGAGATGGTAGGGAGATGGTATGGAGATGGTAGGGAGATGGTAGGGAGGTGGTAGGGAGATGGTAGGGAGATGGAAGGGAGATGGTATGGAGATGGTAGGGAGATGGTATGGAGATGGTAGGGAGATGGTATGGAGGTGGTAGGGAGATGGTAGGGAGACGGTTGGGAGATGGTAGGGAGATGGTAGGGAGATGGAGATGGTTGGGAGATGGTAGGGAGATGGTAGGGAGATGGTAAGGAGATGGTAGGGAGATGGTAGGGAGATATTAAGGAGATGGTATGGAGATGGTAGGGAGATGGTATGGAGATGGTAGGGAGATGGTATGGAGATGGTAGGGAGATGGTAAGGAGATGGTAGGGAGATGGTAGGGAGATATTAAGGAGATGGTATGGAGATGGTAGGGAGATGGTATGGAGATGGTAGGGAGATGGTATGGAGATGGAGATGGTATGGAGATGGTAGGGTGATGGTATGGAGATGGTAGGGAGATGGTATGGAGATGGTAGGGAGATGGTATGGAGATGGAGATGGTATGGAGATGGTAGGGTGATGGTAGGGAGATGGTATGGAGATCGTAGGGAGATGGTAGGGAGGTGGTAGGGAGATGGAAGGGAGATGGTAGGGAGATGGAGATGGTTGGGAGATGGTAGGGAGGTGGTAGGGAGATGGAAGGGAGATGGTAGGGAGATGGTATGGAGATGGTAGGGAGATGGTATGGAGGTGGTAGGGAGATGGTATGGAGATGGTAGGGAGATGGTATGGAGGTGGTAGGGAGATGGTATGGAGATGGTAGGGAGATGGTAAGGAGATGGTAGGG
>CM059789.1:66900879-66903379 GCA_030435695.1 Brachymystax lenok tsinlingensis
GGTCAGCTGGGAAAATAAGGAACCAGTGCTGCAACCTGGGGTGTGTCAGGGTGAGTGATGCAGGGTCTCCTAACATGCCATGAGTCAACCAATACACAGAGCACCAGACAGCAACACATCTGTGATTCAGTGCCTCCTAACAGGCACGAGTCAACCAGTACACAGAACAGTTGGGAGAAAGCTAACTCCCTGAATGTAACCAGTGCAGCATGGATGCTATTCTCAGGACAGTTTGGTTTCTGCTCTGAGATCCTGTACTCTGTTTAAACAAATAGAAAACATCCCCATCAGCATATAATAGCAGGCGTACGCCCTCCTCTGGCAGAACAGAAGCTCTTTCCCAGCAGGCGTGTGTGTCCTGCGACACACCCAACAGGCGTGATGAGGTTCCGTCGGTCACATGACCCTAAGCAAAGTGGTCAGAGGTCAAATCCCTCTAAACACTGAGCCTCGTCTCTAATTAGCCCGCCATGACATCTGGGGTTCACCACGCAACCATTCGATGGGTGTTGGCCAAGGGGAAGACTGAAGACTAAATGACTAGAGAGACATGCAGCCAGACAGCATGCACTGTTGGCCAAGAGAGAGACAGAGGGAGGGAGGAAGATTCCTAGCTGAAATTATCCTATGGCTCCCAGATACCTCAGGCTCAACATACAACACATCTAAACTCCCAGATACCTCAGGCTCAACATACAACACATCTAAACTCCCAGAAACCTCAGGCTCAACACATCTAAACTCCCAGATACCTCAGGCTCAACACATCTAAACTCCCAGAAACCTCAGGCTCAACACATCTAAACTCCCAGAAACCTCAGGCTCAACACATCTAAACTCCCAGATACCTCAGGCTCAACACATCTAAACTCCCAGATACCTCAGGCTCAACACATCTAAACTCCCAGATACCTCAGGCTCAACATACAACACATCTAAACTCCCAGATACCTCAGGCTCAACATACAACACATCTAAACTCCCAGAAACCTCAGGTTCAACACATCTAAACTCCCAGAAACCTCAGGCTCAACACATCTAAACTCCCAGAAACCTCAGGCTCAACACATCTAAACTCCCAGATACCTCAGGCTCAACATACAACACATCTAAACTCCCAGAAACCTCAGGTTCAACACATCTAAACTCCCAGATACCTCAGGCTCAACACATCTAAACTCCCAGAAACCTCAGGCTCAACACATCTAAACTCCCAGATACCTCAGGCTCAACACATCTAAACTCCCAGATACCTCAGGCTCAACATACAACACATCTAAACTCCCAGATACCTCAGGCTATATACAGGGGGTACCGGTACAGAGTCAATGTGGAGGCTATATACAGGGGGTACCGGTACAGAGTCAATGTGGAGGCTATATACAGGGTACCAGTACAGAGTCAATGTGGAGGCTATATACAGAGTACTGTACAGAGTCAATGTGGAGACTATATACAGGGAGTACCGGTACAGAGTCAATGTGGAGACTATATACAGGGGTACCGGTACAGAGTCAATGTGGAGGCTATATACAGGGTACCGGTACAGAGTCAATGTGGAGACTATATACAGGGTACCGGTACAGAGTCAATGTGGAGGCTATATACAGGGTACCGGTACAGAGTCAATGTGGAGGCTATATACAGGGGGTACAGTACAGAGTCAATGTGGAGGCTATATACAGGGGGTACCGGTACAGAGTCAATGTGGAGGCTATATACAGGGGGTACCGGTACAGAGTCAATGTGGAGGCTATATACAGGGGGTACCGGTACAGAGTCAATGTGGAGGGGGTCAATGCAAATAGTCTGGGTGGTCATTTGATTAGCTGTTCAGGAGTCTTATGGCTTGGGGGTAGAAGCTGTTGAGGAGCCTTTTGGTCCTAGACATGGCGCTCTAGTTCCGCTTGCCGTGCGGTAGCAGAGAGAACAGTCTATGACTTGGGGGACTAGAGTCTGGAGCAGGAACAAAGACCCAGGGACAACCAGGCAGTGGAACAGACCTGGAACAGAGTCTGGAGCAGGAACAAAGATCCAGGGACAACCAGGCAGTGGAACAGACCTGGAACAGAGTCTGGAGCAGGAACAAAGACCTGGCTATGGATCAGGTAAAGGCGATGACCTGGCTGACCCTTGTGTAACACTTCCTCTGGCAGCACCTCTACTCTCAGCTGGGGAAACCATCAAACACACAGTGAAAGACATCTGCTCATATACTCTGTTTTTGGCAATAGAGAGAGGGAGTGTGAGAGAGAGAGAGAGAGAGAGAGAGAGAGAGAGAGAGAGAGAGAGAGAGAGAGAGAGAGAGAGAGGAGAGAGAGAGAGACAGGGAGGGAAACAGAGAGAGAGAGAGGGAGGGAAACAGAGAGAGAGAGAGGGAGGGAAACAGAGAGAGAGAGAGGGAGAGAGAGAGACAGGGAGGGAAACAGAGAGAGAGAGAGGGAGGGAAACAGAGAGGGAGAGAGAGAGACAGGGAGGGAAACAGAGAGAGAGAGAGAGA
>CM059789.1:66910879-66915879 GCA_030435695.1 Brachymystax lenok tsinlingensis
ATGTGAAGAACTATCTAGTTAACTGTTTATGGGCCAACTCTACATTACATTACCCTTGGGCTGTATAGTAGTGGAGAGTAACTGATGTGAAGAACTATCTAGCTAACTGTTTACACAACATTACCCTTGGGCTGTAAAGTAGTGGGGTGTAACTGATGTGAAGAACTATCTAGCTAACTGTTTGTGGGTCAACTCTACACTATATTACCCTTGGGCTGTAAAGTAGTGGAGTGTAACTGATGTGAAGAACTATCTAGCTAACTGTTTGTGGGTCAACTCAGAACTGTTATCTAGCCATCATACGCTAGATCTGGTTCAGGCTTCTGAGATTAGTCCAACCCCACTGCAGTACCATGCTTAGGACGTGACGTCCCCTGAGGGATATCTGAAGTGCTGCTGTCACTGGCCAGGCAGAGCTAGTTATGGTAGGCTGGTGGATAAGACGGCACTGCTCCTTCATAAGGAGATGTATTGTTGTGAACGAGGGGTTCAAATCCCGGGTCAGTCATACAGGGGTTGAGCTCTACTGCACGGGTCTGAGATAGAGACACTGCTCCTCTCCGCGTGACAGACTCTAACACAGACCAGATGTCATCGACCGACACAGCTAACTGTCTCACTCATGACTAAGACACACATGAATGCACACACACACACACACACTACACACACACACACACCACTTAGTTTTATGTGAAATGTCAGGACTTTTTGGAGTGTAAAAAAATGTGACCATTAAAAATCCTATTTTCCCTAACCCCTAACTCTAAACCTTAATAATAACCCTAACCCTAACCTTTAACCTAACCCTAACTTTAACCCTTAACCTACTGTAACCTTAACCCAAGCATTAACCCTAACCCCAAAACCCTAAATCTAACCTTTAAGCTTAAAATAGCATTTGAACAAATTCATGACCTGAAAAATAGGACTTGACTTAAAGAAAAATAAAAAAAAACTTGTTTTCCTACCTTTTCTGGATATTCAGATGAAATGTTTGGACTTTGGGCTCCTGATCATGTAGGAAAACACACACATTCACACACTGCTTGCAGGACCAGAACTCTCCGAGGAACTGGACTTTCCAGGACTCATTAGAAATATTCTATTTCTGAGGTTTGCCCAGGACAGTGTGTCCCTCTCTGGATGTAACCATCTCTAAACTTTCTACAACCCCAGAAAATAGAACTGTCTGACAGAGTCCTAAATGATACCCTTTCTCCCTATATAGCACCCTTCACTGGACCAGAGACAGTAGGACTCTGGTCAAAAGTAGTGCACTATGGGTAATTGTACAGAAGTGGTGTAAATTGTGGGGGTTGGGGAAAGAAATTACATGTGTATCCTGTCTTCCATATATCAGGTAAACATACACTGACTGGACAAAACATTATGAACACCTGTTCTTTCCATGACATACACCGACCAGGTGAATCCAGGTGACACTGCTGTAACACTGCTGTAACACTGCTGTAACACTGCTGTAACACTGCTGCAACACTGCTGTAACACTGCTGTAACATGACTGTAACACTGCTGTAACACGGCTGTAACATGACTGTAACACTGCTGTAACACTGCTGTAACATGACTGTAACACTGCTGTAACACTGCTGTAACACTGCTGTAACACTGCTGTAACATGACTGTAACACTGCTGTAACACTGCTGTAACACTGCTGTAACATGACTGTAACATGACTGTAACACTGCTGTAACACTGCTGTAACACTGCTGTAACATGACTGTAACATGACTGTAACACTGCTGTAACACTGCTGTAACACTGCTGTAACATGACTGTAACATGACTGTAACACTGCTGCAACACTGCTGTAACACTGTTGTAACATGACTGTAACACTGCTGTAACACGGCTGTAACATGACTGTAACACTGCTGTAACATTGCTGTAACACTGCTGTAACATGACTGTAACATGACTGTAACACTGCTGTAACACTGCTGTAACACTGCTGTAACACTGCTGTAACATGACTGTAACATGACTGTAACACTGCTGTAACACTGCTGTAACATGACTGTAACATGACTGTAACACTGCTGTAACATGACTGTAACACTGCTGTAACATGACTGTAACATGACTGTAACACTGCTGTAACATGACTGTAACACTGCTGTAACACTGCTGTAACACTGATGTAACACTGCTGTAACATGACTGTAACACTGCTGTAACACTGCTGTAACACTGCTGTAACACTGCTGTAACATGACTGTAACATGACTGTAACACTGCTGTAACACTGCTGTAACACTGCTGTAACACTGCTGTAACATGACTGTAACATGACTGTAACACTGCTGTAACACTGCTGTAAAACTGCTGTAACATGACTGTAACATGACTGTAACACTGCTGTAACATGACTGTAACACTGCTGTAACATGACTGTAACATGACTGTAACACTGCTGTAACATGACTGTAACACTGCTGTAACACTGCTGTAACACTGCTGTAACACTGCTGTAACATGACCTGTAACACTGACCTGTAACACTGCTGTAACACTGCTGTAACACTGTAAACACATGACTGTAACACTGCTGTAACACTGCTGTAACACCAAGCTGTAACATGACTGTAACACTGCTGTAACACTGCTGTAACACTGCTGTAACACTGCTGTAACACTGCTGTAACATGACCGTAACACTGCTGTAACACCGCTGTAACACTGCTGTAAATACGACTGTAACATGACTGTAACACTGCTGCAACACTGCTGTAACACTGTTGTAACATGACTGTAACACTGCTGTAACACGGCTGTAACATGACTGTAACACTGCTGTAACACTGCTGTAACACTGCTGTAACATGACTGTAACATGACTGTAACACTGCTGTAACACTGCTGTAACACTGCTGTAACACTGCTGTAACATGACTGTAACATGACTGTAATACTGCTGTAACATGACTGTAACACTGTTGTAACATGACTGTAACATGACTGTAACACTGCTGTAACATGACTGTAACACTGCTGTAACACTGCTGTAACACTGCTGTAACACTGCTGTAACATGACTGTAACACTGCTGTAACACTGCTGTAACACTGCTGTAACATGACTGTAACACTGCTGTAACACTGCTGTAACACTGCTGTAACATGACTGTAACATGACTGTAACACTGCTGTAACATGACTGTAACACTGCTGTAACATGACTGTAACATGACTGTAACACTGCTGTAACATGACTGTAACATGACATGACTGTAACACTGCTGTAACACTGCTGTAACATTGCTGTAACATGACTGTAACACTGACTGTAACACTGCTGCAACACTGCTGTAACACTGCTGTAACACTGCTGTAACACTGCTGTAACATGACTGTAACACTGCTGTAACATTGCTGTAACATTGCTGTAACATGACTGTAACACTGCTGTAACATGACTGTAACACTGCTGTAACATTGCTGTAACATGACTGTAACACTGCTGTAACATGACTGTAACACTGCTGTAACACTGCTGTAATATGACTGTAACACTGCTGTAACACTGCTGTAACACTGCTGTAACACTGCTGTGACACTGCTGTAACACTGCTGTAACACTGCTGTAACATGACTGTAACATGACTGTAACACTGCTGCAACACTGCTGTAACACTGTTGTAACATGACTGTAACACTGCTGTAACACGGCTGTAACATGACTGTAACACTGCTGTAACACTGCTGTAACACTGCTGTAACACTGCTGTAACATGACTGTTAACACTGACTGTAACACTGCTGTAACACTGCTGTAACACTGCTGTAACACTGCTGTAACATGACTGTAACACTGACTGTAACACTGCTGTAACACTGCTGTAACACTGCTGTAACATGACTGTAACACTGCTGCATGTAACACTGCCTGTAACACTGCTGTAACACTGCTGTAACATGACTGTAACATGACTGTAACATGTGCAACATGACTGTAACACTGCTGTAACATGACTGTAACACTGCTGTAACACTGCTGTAACATGACTGTAACACTGCTGTAACACTGCTGTAACACTGCTGTAACATGACTGTAACATGACTGTAACACTGCTGTAACACTGCTGTAACACTGCTGTAACACTGCTGTAACATGACTGTAACATGACTGTAACACTGCTGTAACATGACTGTAACACTGCTGTAACATGACTGTAACATGACTGTAACACTGCTGTAACATGACTGTAACATGACTGTAACATGACTGTAACACTGCTGTAACACTGCTGTAACACTGCTGTAACATTGCTGTAACATGACTGTAACACTGCTGTAACACTGCTGTAACACTGCTGTAACACTGCTGTAACATGACTGTAACACTGCTGTAACATTGCTGTAACATTGCTGTAACATTGACTGTAACACTGCTGTAACATGACTGTAACACTGCTGTAACATTGCTGTAACATGACTGTAACACTGCTGTAACATGACTGTAACACTGCTGTAACACTGCTGTAATATGACTGTAACACTGCTGTAACACTGCTGTAACACTGCTGTAACACTGCTGTAACACTGCTGTAACACTGCTGTAACACTGCTGTAACACTGCTGTAACACTGCTGTAACATGACTGTAACACTGCTGTAACACTGCTGTAACACTGCTGTAACATGACTGTAACATGACTGTAACACTGCTGTAACATGACTGTAACACTGCTGTAACATGACTGTAACATGACTGTAACACTGCTGTAACATGACTGTAACATGACTGTAACACTGCTGTAACACTGCTGTAACACTGCTGTAACATTGCTGTAACATGACTGTAACACTGCTGTAACACTGCTGTAACACTGCTGTAACATGACTGTAACATGACTGTAACACTGCTGTAACACTGCTGTAACATTGCTGTAACATGACTGTAACACTGCTGTAACATTGCTGTAACATTGCTGTAACATGACTGTAACACTGCTGTAACACTGATCATACTGTAAC
>CM059789.1:66918379-66933379 GCA_030435695.1 Brachymystax lenok tsinlingensis
CACAAGCACAAGCACAAAGCAAAATGCAGTGCTATCTGGCCCTAAATCGACAGTACACCGTGGCAAACTATTTGACCATGGTTACTGATCAAAACCTTAGAAAAACCTTGACAAAGTACAGGCTCAGTGAGCACAGCCTTGCCATTGAGAAGGGTCGACACAGGAAAACCTGGCTCCCTGTAGAGGAAAGGCTGTGCAACCACTGCACCACAGCAGAACCTGAGACAGAGCTGCATTTCCTGACAACATGTCAAAAATATAAAACAATTAGAGAGTGTCATTTCCCCAAATTTGAAACCCATATTCAAGGTTTCAAAGACCTCTCTGATGAGAATAGGCTACCCATCCTGTTGGGGGAGGAAGCAGAAAGCTGTGGGTTGGCAGCGCACTACATTGCTGCCTGCCATAAGATAAGGGACAGTGTCTGACAGACCAATCAACCTGCACATGTCTTCTACTATATGCTTATTGTTGTTGTTCAATGTGGTTATTGTTGTTACTGTTGTCCTGTTGACAATTTTGATTATTAATTATGTTCATATTATAAATATCAAATGTAAGCTTTGGCAATATGTACATTGTTACGTCATGCCAATAAAGCAAATTGAATTGAATTGAATTGAATTGAGAGAGAGAGAGAGAAAGCGAGAGAGAGAGAGAGAGAGAGAGAGAGAGAGAGAGAGAGAGAGAGAGAGAGAGAGAGAGAGAGAGAGAAGAGTTTCAGAGAGAGAGAGAGAGAGAGAGAGAGAGAAGGCAGACCTGGCTCTCAAGAGAAGACAGGCTATGTGCACACTGCCCACAAAATGAGGTGGAAACTGAGCTGCACTTCCTAACCTCCTGCCAAATGTAGGACCAAATTAGAGACACATATTTCCCTCAGATTACACAGACACACAAAGAATTAGAAAACAAATCAATTTTTGTTGAACTCCCATATCTACTGGGTGAAATACCACAGTGTGCCGTCACAGCAGCAAGATGTGTGACCTGTTGCCACAAGAAACGGGCAACCAGTGACGAACAAACACCATTGTAAATACAACCCATATTTATGTTGATTTATTTTCCCTTTTGTACTTTAACTATTTGCACATCGTTACAACACTGTATATATACATAATATGACATGTGAAATGTCTTTATTATTTTGGAACGTCTGTGAGTGTAATGTTTACTGTTCATTTTTATTGTTTATTTCACTTTTGTATATTATCTACTTCACTTGCTTTGGCAATGATAACATATGTTTCCAATGCCAATAAAACCCTTGAATTTAATTGAAATTGAATTGAGAGAAAGAGAGAGAGAGAGAGAGACAGAGACAGAGACAGAGAGAAACTAGAGTTAGGAAGGCATTGCATTTAAGCAGGAAGGAGGTCCAGGCTAGCTCTACTCTGACGGGCTAACTGACTGAGATCACTGTTCCGCTCTACTCATCTGCCTGTCTGTCTGGGGCCAGGGTTGGTTGACCGGGGTTGGCTGGCCGGGAACAGGGCCGGGGCGAGGGTTGGTTGGGGTTGGTTGGCCAGCGCCAGAGTTGGCTGGCCGGGGCGAGGGTTGGTTGGCCGGGGATGGGGTCAGTGTTGGTTGGGCGGGGCCAGGGCCGGGTCTAGGGTTGGTAGGGTGGGGCCAGGGCCGGGGATAGGGTTGGTTGCACAGGGCCAGGGCGAGGTCTAGGGTTGGTAGGGTGGGGCCAGGGTCACGGATAGGGTTGGTTGCGCGGGGCCAGGGTTAGGGTTGGCTGGCCGGAGACAGGGCCGGGGGCTAGGGTTGGCTGGCCTGCCCAGGGTTAGGGTTGGCTGGGTACTGGACTGTGATAGTTCCAGGCTGGCCTCTTTTCCTTCACACAGACAAAGACATGCAGAGACACACATGTACTTCACTGTACTGACAAATCCAACCTGAAACATATTCATGCATACAGTCCTCACAAAGGCACGTGTACTTATACGAGCACACACACACACACACACACACACACACACACACACTACACACACTACACACACTACACACACACACACACACACTACACACACTACACACACACTACACACACACACACACACACTACACACACACACACACACACACACACACACACACACACACACACACACACACACACACACACACACACACACACACACACACACACACACACACACACACACACACACACACACACACACACACACACACACACACACACACACACACACACACACACACACACACACACACACACACACACACACACACACACACACACACACACACACACACACACACACACACACACACACACACACACACACACACACACACACACACACACACACACACTACACACACACACACACACACACACACACTACACACACACACACACACACACACACACTACACACACACACACACACACACACACACACACACACACACACACACACACACACTACACACACTACACACACACACACACACACATTTACACACTACACACTACACACACACACACACACTCCTGTTCTGTTTCTAAACTGTTTAATAATGTCAGTTAAAACGTGGATTAGCACGGTGACATCACCTGTATTGAGGCCCGATAACATGCTGGGTTTTTATGTGTTCTGTTGTGCCATACAACAAGATGGAGGTTATTTGTTTTAAAAAATGTAATAGTGTTCATGGTTTCCATGACGCTATAGCGATCAGCCTCTCTCTCTCTCTCTCTCTCTCTCTCTCTCTCTATCTCTCTCTCTCTCTCTCCATTTCTCTCTCTCTCTCACCATTTCTTTCGCTATCTCTCTCTCTTTCTCTCTCTCTCACCATTTCTCTCTCTCTCTTTCTCTCTCTCTCCATTTCTTTCTCTCGCTCACCATTTCTCTCTGTCTGTCTCTCCCTCTCTCCCTTCTCTCTCTGTCTTTCTCGCTCTCTTTCTCGTTCTCTCTCCCTTCTCTCAATATCTCAGTTCTAGTGCTGGGGAAATTCCTGACAAAGACCTTGGAAAAGATGGTTGTATGTCTAACTTCCTGGATATATTAGAGAAATGAAACCGGCACAAACAATGGACGTTTTGACGCCAGTTTCTTATCCTGTTAGCACCACAGTTAGCATCACAGTGTTAATCCTGGTTTGTTTGGGACAGATTGGATCATCCTTGTTTTTACTTGTTAATGATGTCAGAAGGAGCAGCGGAGGGAAGTGAAGTCCACCCTGTCACATCCTGTTGGAGAGAAGAGGAGGGGAAGAGATGAGGGGAGGAGAGGGAGAGGAGGGGAGAGAGGAGAGGAGAGGAGGGGAAGAGAGGAGAGGAGAGGTAGAGGAGGGGAGAAGAGGGGAGAGGAGAGGAGAGAGGAGAGGAGAGAGGAGAGAGGAGAGAGGAGAGAGGAGAGAGGAGAGAGGAGAGGAGAGAGGAGAGAGAGGAGAGAGGAGGAGAGGAGAGGAGGAGAGAGAGGAGAGGAGAGGAGGAGAGGAGAGGAGAGAGAGGGAGAGGAGAGAGGAGAGAGGAGAGGAGAGAGGAGAGAGGAGAGAGGAGAGAGGAAAGGAGAGGAGGAGAGAAGTGGAGGAGAGGAGAGGAGAGGGAGAAGAGGGGAGAGGAGAGGAGAGGAGAGGAGAGGAGGAGAGAGGAGAGAGGAGAGAGGAGAGGAGAGAGGAAAGGAGAGGAGGAGAGAAGAGGAGGAGAGGAGAGAAGAGGAGGGGAGAAGAGGGGAGAGGAGAGGAGAGAGGAGAGAGGAGAGAGGAGAGGAGAGGAGAGAGGAGAGAGGAGAGGAGAGAGGAAAGGAGAGGAGGAGAGAAGAGGAGGAGAGGAGAGAAGAGGAGGGGAGAAGAGGGGAGAGGAGAGAGGAAAGGAGAGGAGGAGAGAAGAGGAGGGGAGGGGAGAGGAGAGGAGAGAAAAGGAGGAGAGGAGAGAAAAGGAGGAGAGGAGAGAAGAGGAGAGGAGTGGAGGAGAGGAGAGGAGGAAGCGAGGTTCTGAAGGACGACGGGGATATAAAAGACTGTTGTTATCTGGGTGAATAATGAACATGCCCACATGTGGTCTGGATGGTGTGAAGTCCTATCAATCATGACACAATCCCATACTGTACAATCTACATCCACTCTAGCTACTGGATCATTCTACAGGTTGGCAAATCATGCTGGAGAACACAGACTTCAATGTGTCAAAATGTAACGCATGGAAAGATTCTCTATTTCTCTCTCTCTTACACACACACGCACGCACACACACACACACACACACACACACACACACACACACACACACACACACACACACACACACACACACAAACGCACGCACACACGCACGCACGCACACACACACTACTGTACAGTAGTGGGTCTGTTTTAAATAGATATATTGTGTAGTTAAATGTCAGCTGTGACCACAGACATTGTGTTGTGTCCCAAACGGCACCCTATTCCCTGTATAGTGCACTACTTTTGACTAGGGTCTATAGGGAAAGCCATAGGGCTCTGGTCAGGAGTAGTGCACTATACAGGGAATAGGGTGCCATTTGGAACACATGCATTGTGCTGTTGCAGAGAACTGTAGGGGGCGTGTGGCAGCGAGGGGTCATGACAGGGGTCAGTAGGATTCAAAGGTCACGGAGCCTGCTGAAATGTCTTGTTGTACTGAGAGACAATCCTCCTATCAATGAGGCTGGAGGGTGAGGGGAGGGTGGAGGGACTGGGGAGGGTGGAGGGACTGGGGTGGGTGGAGGGACTGGGGAGGGTGGAGGGACTGGGGAGGGGAGGGACTGGGGAGGGTGGAGGGACTGGGGAGGGTGGAGGGTGGAGGGACTGGGGAGGGTGGAGGGACTGGGGAGGGTGGAGGGACTGGGGTGGGTGGAGGGACTGGGGAGGGGAGGGTGGGGGAGAGTGGTCACATGATGAACGGTTAGTGCTTTGTGTGGGGGTTGGAGGTCACATGAGGAAAGGTTAGATCTTAGGCCCCCTCATTCTTTCCACTGGAAATCTCTCTCCTTCACTTATTCTATATCTAGCTAGAATCTCTCCCCTCTTCTCTCTCTCTCTATATCTCTCTCTCTCTCCCCCTTCTCCCTCTTGCAATGTCTCCCTCTCTCTGCTCTTCAGCTAAATAGATTGGGAGCATCAGTGTCTTCAGGCTGAGTTTCTCTGCAGCCTGTGGGCTGTGCATTCAGCTCGGGGACTTATTTGGAGCGTGTGTAGTGAGCAGTGTTGTGAAGTAGTGACCTGTATGTAGTTCAACTAGTAATGTAACTACATTTAGCATGTAGCTTGGTGGTAGTTGAACTACATTATAATCTAGGTTGTGTTTTCACTAGTTCATTACTTGTTACCATGTAGCGGTGTAGCTAACTACTGGAACTACACGCTACTGTTTTACCATGTAGAGAGGTAATAATGTATATAGACATAATGTCATATTATGTCTATATACAGTGTTGTAACGATGTGCAAATAGTTAAAGTACAAAAGGGAAAATAAATTAACATAAATATGGGTAGTATTTACAATGGGGTTTGTTCTTCACTGGTTGCTCTTTTCTTGTGGCAACAGGTCACACATCTTGCTGCTGTGACGACACACTGTGGTATTTCACCCAGTAGATATGGGAGTTCAACAAAAATGTATTTGTTTTCAAATACTTTGTGAGTCTGTGTAATCTGAGGGAAATATGTGTCTCTAATATGGTCCTACATTTGGCAGGAGGTTAGGAAGTGCAGCTCAGTTTCCACCTCATTTTGTTGGCTGTGTGCACATAGCCTGTCTTCTCTTGAGAGCCAGGTCTGCCTACGGCGGCCTTTCTCAATAACAAGACTATGCTCACTGAGTCTGTACATAGTCAAAGCTTTCCTTAAGTTTGGGTCAGTCACAGTGGTCAGGTGTTCTGCCACTGTGTACTCTCTGTTTAGGACCAAATAGCATTCTAGTTTGCTCTGTTTTTTTGTTAATTCTTTCCGATGTGTCAAGTAATTATCTTTTTGTTTTCCCATGATTTGGCTGGCTCTAATTGTGTTGCTGTCCTGGGGCTCTGTGGGTCTGTTTGTGTTGTGAACAGAGCCCCAGGACCTGCTTGCTTAGGGGACTCTTCTCCAGGTTCATCTCAATGTAGTTGATGGCTTTGTTATGGAAGGTTTGGGAATCGCTTCTATCACCCCCTCTCTCCCCTATCTCTCTCTCTCTCTCTCTATGTGTTTCTGCACTGTTCTATGTCTTATTGATTTTTCATTGTTGAAATGGAACCTGAAAGTGAGCATTTCATTGGACGGTGTATACCCCGCGTATCCCTTACATACGACTAATACAACTGGAAATGTGGCTGTTATTTTGAGTGCGTAGTGAACTTCTCTCACACTAACTGTGGCTGTATACTGCCCTCTAGTGGTGTGTTATTGTACATCCATCCATACATCCATCCATACATACATACATACATACATACATACATACAACATCAAATAGCAGGATAGATATATTATTTTCCTTTTTATTTATTTATTGAAAGTTTCATTAAAAAGAAACCAAAAAGAAAGCAGAAAAAGTTTAACCCATTGATCTAAACCAACTGTCAGGATCCCAGCTGGATGAAGACATGTGAGACAAACTGTCAGGATCCCAGCTGGATGAAGACATGTGAGTCAAACTGTCAGGATACCAGCTGGATGAAGACATGTGAGACAAACTGTCAGGATACCAGCTGGATGAAGACATGTGAGACAAACTGTCAGCATACCAGCTGGATGAAGACATGTGAGACAAACTGTCAGGATACCAGCTGGATGAAGACATGTGAGACAAACTGTCAGCATACCAGCTGGATGAAGACATGTGAGACAAACTGTCAGCATACCAGCTGGATGAAGACATGTGAGACAAACTGTCAGGATCCCAGCTGGATGAAGACATGTGAGTCAAACTGTCAGGATACCAGCTGGATGAAGACATGTGAGACAAACTGTCAGGATCCCAGCTGGATGAAGACATGTGAGTCGTTACGTGACCGTCTGCAGCAAATCAACAACAGAATCATCACAGAACTCCTTTCTGTTGCATCATCTTGGTACAAAAAAAGGTTTGCATTCATCTTTTTCCTCTCTCAATGATTTCATTCATTTTCCAAGAGGTTTTTCTGTTATCGCTGAATTTTGGTTGAATGTTGTTTTAATGTTTTTTTCTCCCCCTCAACATTATATCTCCTAAACTTCCCGTTATTTAGAGTCAGGTCAGGTGGGCAGATTTACAAGGTGTGAGCTCAGGACAGATAGCCAATCAGACTCCTTGGTGGTGCTGTAATCAGCCAATCAGCCTCCTTGGTGGTGCTGTAATCAGCCAATCAGACTCCTTGGTGGTGCTGTAATCAGCCAATCAGCCTCCTTGGTGGTGCTGTAATCAGCCAATCAGCCTCCTTGGTGGTGCTGTAATCAGCCAATCAGCCTTCTTGGTGGTACTGTAATCAGCCAATCAGCCTTCTTGGTGGTGCTGTAATCAGCCAATCAGCCTTCTTGGTGGTGCTGTAATCAGAATTGCACTGTACAGTATACAGTACAGTTATCATGAGGCTAGATGTTGGATATGTCGTTGTTAAATCTACAATGATGCTTTTTGCATGAAGCCTCGAGATGGCTCTAAAACACGCACTGATTGGCTATACGAAACAAGAAATAACTTAATCCCCCCAGCCAACACTAGAGTTCTGACTGGCTGTTTGGCTGACTGACTGGCTGACTGACTGGCTGACTGGCTGACTGACTGACTGACTGACTCGCTGACTGGCTGACTGGCTGATTGGCTGACTGGCTGGCTGGCTGGCTGACTGGCTGACTGACTCGCTGACTGGCTGACTGACTGGCTGACTGGCTAATTGGTTGACTGGCTGATTGGCTGACTGACTGGCTGACTGGCTGGCTGACTGGCTGACTGGCTGACTGGCTGATTGGCTGATTGGTTGACTGGCTGATTGGCTGACTGACTGGCTGATTGGCTGACTGACTGGCTGACTGGCTCCCCAATACTGAACACTTGATAGCAGCTAACACATTAAAGTCAATTCTCAAAAAATTGCAACACAAACATAAAAAAAATGCTTTACTTTACTTTTCTTTTTTTATCTCTCAGACAATATATCTAAAGATGACCAGACAAGCTACCAGAAACTAGCATGGTGTCTTTGTCTCAGACAATATATCGAAAGATGACCAGACAAGCTACCAGAAACTAGCATGGTGAAGCTCAGTGGATGAGCTTTACGTCCTGTAACACGGCTTGTGTTTGTTATAACGGTGGCTGTCCTTGAAGTGGTAAAATGAAGAGAGATTGTGTGGTTTTACATTGGATAAACCACCGTCACTATTATCAGGGACTGAAGCCGAAGGGGGTTTTCTCTGTTTCTCTATCAGGATTTCTCTCAGATTATATTGGAGCTTCCCCTTGTTAGAAGGGTTATGATAAATCAGAGCGTTATCCGTGGCACAGTTCTCTGACCTGATTACACACCTTGTTGCTGAAGGTATGAGTGACACATGACCGCACCAATGGTAGGACCCCTATGAACACCTCAACCCCAGCAGAGCCAATGGGAAGAGTCCTAAAGCCCACAGGTCCAACCCTCAAACCATCAAATGTACAGTGCATCGTACAACAAAGCAAGAAAGCCAAATGGAAAAGTTTAAATATGAAGAAGAATAAAAATTAATCTCTCGACCTAGTCCACGGTCTCTACCTGTTTGTTCTTCTGTGGTATAAAATCTGTTGTCTGTTGGCTGCATTTGATCCACAGCTATTAAAAAAAAGACTAAAGAAAATTGTCACCAATTTCTTTGAAAACTATTGCTTCATTTTGAACACATGTACCTCGTGTACACAGATACCCTGATCTATATACATTTTTTCAATGGAGGTTTACTTTTTTTTGGGTTGTTTTTGTTTCATTTCTTGTTTTGCGACGAGACAAGCAAAAGCAGGCAACAACAAGAAAACTGTAGAACTTAGTAAAAAAAAAAAAACGAATGCCATGTTAAGTAACCCGAAACGTCATTTTGTTTTATCGATAAACTGCATTTCCCACAATACACAGCGGTTCTATATTTTTCTTGCTCCCTCCCACCTACTATCACCATGGAGATTCTCTTCTTCTCCCCCCCCCCCCCTAAACACAAATGACTACAGACCACATCATTTAAAATCTTCTTCGTGATAGTTCTCTTTATAACCTGTACATTGATATCCCATAGATTTAATCTCTGTGTATCTTCAACCATCTGAAGCATTGATTAAGCCTCTTAATCATTTTTTTTTTTACAGATGTTTTAAACAATTTCAGACAAAAGGACCGACGAGTTTCCAACGTCTGAGAAATTAAGGCAACAAAGATTTAACTTTTTTTTTTTCTCTCTCTCTCTCTCTTTCTATAGAAAACTACATTTTTTTTTTTTTAAATCATGAAAATAATACAAAATAAAGTAGCTTAATATCAAAGGAAGACAACCCGTTTCATTTTATTTAGTTTTTTTCTCTCTAGAACTTCTGCCTCTTCTAATAAACAACTATCCTGATCTCAAAAGCTACCTGCACATTCACATGTATTTCTGTCCGTCTGTTTCTTTTTCAAGTTCCGATTTTTTTTGTCTGTTCTTTTAAAAAAAAAAATTTTTTTATATGTTTTTCACTTTGTTCTTTTCTTTTTCGAAGGACGACTCCAGTTTCATGCTGGCCCGCTCAATAAACTCAATGTCCCATACCGCACCTCTCCATCTTCTGAGATTTTATCCGCATCTCAATCACAATTTCAATCTTTTTCTCCTTCTCTCTCTCTTTCTCTCTCTCTCTCCTTCTCTCTTTCTTTCTCTCTCAATTCTCTCGCTCTCTCTTCTCTCTCTCCTTCTCTCTCTCCTTCTCTCTCTCCTCTCTTTCTCGCTCTCTCTCTCTTTCTCCCTTCTCTCGCTCTCTCTTCTCTCTCTCTCTTCTCTCTCTCTCTTCTCTCTCTCCTCTTCTCTCTTTCTCTCAGGACAGATACAAAATAAAGTCTTTTTTTGATGCCTGTGCAAAGATAAAACGCTGTCTCTTTGTCCTCCTTTTTTCATCCATTATTTTCCCCCTCCATCCCTCCATCCCTCCATCCCTCCATCCCTCCAGTGCTTCAGCGCAGCCCCTGTCTCAAGGCAATGCAGTTACCGGAACAATCACTCCTCACCCTCCTGTTATCTGAGAAAGAGAAAGAAAAATATCTTTATTTAACCTTTAATTTAACAGGGAGTCATCCTGAGACCAAGGTCTCGTTTACAGATGAGCAATGTATACACATCAATACACATCAAATTACACTATACACATCAATACACATCAAATTACACTATACACATCAATATACATCAAATTACACTATACACATCAATATATACATTAATATACACTATACACATCAATACACATCAAATTACACTATACACATCAATATACATCAAATGACACTATACACATCAATATACACATTAATATACACTATACACATCAATATATACATTAATATACACTATACACATCAATATATACATTAATATACACTATACACATTAATATACATCAATATACCCTAATACACATTAATATACATCAATATACACTAATACACATTAATATACATCAATATACCCTAATATACAGAATAATGCAAAGTGGGGAGAGGGAAAGACAATAGAGCATTTCATTTACTCTGCAAGTCGTTTGAGTCGGCAGACAATCTGATCAGTGATCAGCCGTCGGTGGCTTGGCTGCAGCACGTGCTAACTGTGAAGATGTTTTACATCAAGGTTCTCGCTTCTGAGTCTGTAGGCAGGTGTGTGTGTGTGTGTTTACTTAGGGAGGTGAGTGTGTGTGTGTGTGTTTACTTAGGGAGGTGAGTGTGTGTGTGTGTGTTTACTTAGGGAGGTGAGTGTGTGTGTGTGTGTGTGTGTTTACTTAGTCTGTTGGTAGGAGTAGCCAGGTGAGTCGTTGTCCAGGGGTGGCTGTCCGTTAGGGTCCTGTGAGGAGGGGCGTACAGTCTGGGGCGAGTCCTCTGTTACCACTGCCTGGGAAGAGACACAGGAAATTAGGTCAAAGTTGTCTTTTTAGGGTCGATTCTTGAGAATCGAGATTCACGTTCATGGGATCTTTCTGGGATCTTTCCTTTGTGTGTTCTGGTGTTGTGTGTTACGGTGCTGTGGGGTAGGGTAGGGTTAGGGTAGGGGTTAGGGTAGGGTTAGGGTAGGGTAGGGTTAGGTTAGGGTAGGGTAGGGTTAGGGTAGGGTTAGGGTTAGGGTAGGGTAGGGTTAGGGTTAGGGTGAGGGTAGGGTTAGGGTAGGGTTAGGGTTAGGGTAGGGGTGGGGTAGGGTAGGGTAGGGGTAGGGTTAGGGTTAGGGTAGGGTTATAGGGTAGGGTTAGGTTAGGGTTAGGGTTAGGGTAGGGTAGGGTTAGGTTAGGGTTAGGGTTAGGGTTAGGGTTAGGGTAGGGTAGGGTAGGGTAGGGGTAGGGTTAGGGTAGGGTTAGGGTAGGGTAGGGTAGGGGTAGGGTTAGTTCTGCATGGTACAGGGTTTAACTTACGTCCACTGAGAGAGCGGAGGCAGGCATTGCAGTGTACTGAGGAATGTAGGCTCCTTGCATATTAAGAGCAGCTGCTGCAGCTGACATGTAGTGCTGTCAGAGAGCCGGAGAAACACCTTTATATTAGAGTCACTTAGCAGACGCTCTCATCTACAGATAGCTAGGTGGGACAACCACATATCACAGTCATAGTCAGTGCATTCATCTACAGATAGCTAGGTGTGACAACCACATATCACAGTCATAGTCAGTACATTCATCTTCAGATAGCTAGGTGTGACAACCACATATCACAGTCATAGTCAGTACATTCATCTACAGATAGCTAGGTGGGACAACCACTTATCACAGTCGGAGTCAGTACATTCATCTACAGATAGCTAGGTGTGACAACCACATATCACAGTCATAGTCAGTACATTCATCTACAGATAGCTAGGTGGGACAACCACATATCACAGTCATAGTCAGTACATTCATCTTCAGATAGCTAGGTGTGACAACCACATATCACAGTCATAGTCAGTACATTCATCTACAGATAGCTAGGTGGGACAACCACTTATCACAGTCGGAGTCAGTACATTCATCTACAGATAGCTAGGTGGGACAACCACATATCACAGTCATAGTCAGTACATTCATCTACAGATAGCTAGGTGGGACAACCACATATCACAGTCGGAGTCAGTACATTAATCTACAGATAGCTAGGTGGGACAACCTCATATCACAGTCACACCTGGAGGGGGGTTGCAGTGAGATTAGTAGGAGAACAGAGACCTGGAGGGGGGTTACAGTGAGATTAGTAGGAGAACAGAGACCTGGAGGGGGGTTACAGTGAGATTAGTAGGAGAACAGAGACCTGGATGGGGGTTGTAGTGAGATTAGTAGGAGAACAGAGACCTGGATGGGGGTTGTAGTGAGATTAGTAGGAGAACAGAGACCTGGAGGGGGGTTACAGTGAGATTAGTAGGAGAACAGAGACGTGGAGGGGGGTTGTAGTGAGATTAGTAGGAGAACAGAGACCTGGAGGGGGGTTACAGTGAGATTAGTAGGAGAACAGAGACCTGGAGGGGGGTTACAGTGAGATTAGCAAGAGAACAGAGACCTGGATGGGGGTTGTAGTGAGATTAGTAGGAGAACAGAGACCTGGAGGGGGTTATAGTGAAATTAGTAGGAGAATAGCCTCTAGTAAAGATTAGGTCAAGCCTATTGCCTTGTGAGCGGGAGAGGACTGGGAAAGAGTGAGTCAAGGAGGAAAGGAGGCAAGGAGAAAAGGAGGCAAGAAGGAAAAAGAAAGAGTTGAAAATAAACTAATTGAAAGCCGACATGGGGAGGTTGATGCGGTCACGAAATGATCTCATCAAGGTGTCAAGTTTATTAAAGAACTCTAAGGACACCTGGTGGGTGATAGATGTCACAGCAGGATTGCAGTCACAGGGACTTACGGTTCCTGTGTTTCCCAGGGACATGTGGTTAATCTGCTGTGTTAAAGGAGCCATCATACTGGAGGGCTGCATGGACATGGAAAGGTCCAAAGCTGGGGTTATCACAGCACCCTGGTGGATGGACGGGAGGGAGAGAGAGAGAGGGGGAGAGCGAGATAGAGGGAGAGAGAGAGAGAGAGAGAGAGAGAGAGAGAGAGAGAGAGAGAGAGAGAGAGAGGGAGAGGGAGAGGGAGAGAGAGAGAGAAAGATACTGACAACATAAGATACTGTACTAAAACTGTCTAAATGACATGACACATTTACATTTTACACACACACATCAGATGGACTCCTTTTAGGTCTATCACTACTGATAGGCTACTGACAGGTCTAACACTACTGACAGGTCTAACACTACTGACAGGTCTATCACTACTGACAGGTCTATTACTACTGACAGGTCTATCACTACTGACAGGTCTATCACTACTGACAGGTCTAACACTACTGACAGGTCTATCACTACTGACAGGTCTATCACTACTGACAGGTCTATCACTACTGACAGGTCTAACACTACTGACAGGTCTATCACTACTGACAGGTCTAACACTACTGACAGGTCTATTACTACTGACAGGTCTAACACTACTGACAGGCTACTGACAGGTCTAACACTACTGACAGGTCTAACACTACTGACAGGTCTATCACTACTGACAGGTCTATTACTACTGACAGGTCTAACACTACTGACAGGTCTAACACTACTGACAGGTCTAACACTCCTGACAGGTCTATCACTACTGACAGGTCTAACACTACTGACAGGTCTATCTAACCCCAGTCTACACAGAAGTTAACACATCATCTGTCCACCACACAGCCTGATCTGACAGAACTCTCATTCAGATCACAAAGTAGTCACCGCGTTAGATTAGATCGTTTTACAGTCAGTTTCTCTTTATCAGAAAAAATATACACTTTTTCACATACACAATTTATTGCATTTGAAACAAATAACTTTTCTTATGGTGAGATTTTCCCAATACAGCACACTCCTCTTGTAAAATTAACAACCATGATTCACCCTGGATAATTGACTCTTAAAAATGTATTCTTAATTGATTCTTAAAGAATGTATTTTTAATTGATTCTTAAAGAATGTATTCTTAATTAATTCTTAAAGAATGTATTCTTAATTGATTCTTAAAGAATGTATTCTTAATTGATTCTTAAAGAATGTATTCTTAATTGATTCTTTAAAAATGTATTCTTAATTGATTCTTAAAGAATGTATTCTTAATTGATTCTTAAATAATGTATTCTTAATTGATTCTTAAAAAATATAATCTTAATTGATTCTTAAAGAATGTATTCTTAATTGATTCTTATACAATTGATTCTTAATTGATTCTTAAACAATTGATTCTTAATTGATTCTTAAAAGGGAAGCACATAGCGTAGGGATATTTCATATTTCATGTTTTACTCGCGCGCGCACACACACACACACACACGCACACGCACACGCACACACACGCGTATTACTTCACTTTCAGAGACACTTTTGATTGGCAGATCTGAATACCAGGGTTGTTGCCATTCGCCACATTTCCAATATTAAAGTACGGGAACAGTCTCTCAGTAAATCTGACTTTAAGAGTGTAGATAGGTGTCATGTATTTGGGGTCGTAGAAGGACACCTCCCCTCTGTTGTAGTCCAGCTGCACTCTGATCCTCTGGGGTGTCCTCTTCAGAGCGATGATGTCACCTCCTCCTCCTATGTACTTTCCACTGTGCTGTGATATACACCACATTCCGTTCTTTGGTGTCGCATCACGCTCCCGTTTCCTGTCAATGGACTCTTTAGCCACGCCCAACACCCAGTCAGGATGATCGCCCACCTCCAGCTCCCAGCTGTGTGTTCCTGAGCTGAACCCCTCAGAGCCAAGAACGTTTGTGTACCTCATGAATCGCTCTGGGTTGTCAACGAACTGCTGGG